>PVLC010041430.1:0-11658 GCA_004027655.1 Graphiurus murinus | reverse complement strand
TTTTTTTTGTTTTTTTTTTTTTTTTTTTTTTTTTTTTTTTTTTTTTTTTGCAGTACTGGGGATTGAACTCAGAGACGTTCTACCTCTGAGCTATACCCCCAGCCCTCCGGTCTCGGTCTCAGCCTCCCGAATGCTGGGATTACAAGCGTGCGCCACCACGCCCGGCTCTCATGTAGGTCTTGATATATTTTGCATTATTAGGAAAAGATAGACTATCACCTTCCATATTAGTCATTTCCAGATCCAAATATTCAGCTAACCACAATTGAAAATATTAACAAAATTTGATTCGTATTAAATGAAGAAATTTTTATCATTACCCATAATAAACAAAAAATAACAGCTGTTTATATAGCATTTGCATTGTATTTGTCATTACAAGTAATCTTTAGATTACTTAAGGTGTGCAAAAGGGTGTGTACTTTCATATGTCAATACAATGCCATTTGTATAAGAGACTTGAGCATCATCAAATTTTGGTATCGGAAGGGAGAGTTCCTTAAACCAATCTCTCATCGATACTGTGGGCTATTTTAATGTGAGAAGAAAGTCTAAATTATTATTAATGCGAAAATGGAGAGTGAGTCCAATATATATCCTTTTACCACTAATTCAATCCAATTTTATAATATTCCTGCAGAAGCAGCATCTATCACTGTATACAAAAAATGAATACTATTTATCTTCATAATTAATAGGAATGAACTTCTTGGGACTGTGCTGACAATGGAAACACACACCCCAAAATACGTGTTATTAGGTACTTATGCTTATTTGACTCCAATTATTTGTTTTATTTTTAAGAAAAAATAATGTTTTGCATGACTGCTTTATTGGAGAAAAATGAAAAATAAAATATTAAAACCACTATTGATTGCACAAAGCCATTAATGAGACCAGGTTTGGATTCTTCTGGTATTATGTTGCCTCCCTGAGTTTTAAGAAAATGAGTTTAAATTATCAATCTGCTTTCTTCTCAGCTTCATGTGAGAAGCTCCAGCCAAGCTTAAATAAATCAACAGTTCATAAATTGGAAATGTCTATTTACCCAAAAATACAATAAAATAATCTTTTAAAACATTACTTTCATCAGTGCAAGTAACTTATATGTGAACATTGATGAAAGTGATATCTTTTTTTTTTTTTTTTTTGAGGTACTAGCGATTGAACTCAGGGGCATTCTACCTCCGAGCTATACCCCCCAGCCCTATTTTTTATTCTTTATTTTGAAACTGGGTCTCAGTTGTGGAATGCCTCACTAGGTAGCTGAGGCTGGCTGCGAACCTGAATCCTCCAGGTCTCAGCCTCCCGAATGCTGGGATTACAAGCGTGTGCCACCATATCAGGCAAAAGTGATATCTTAAAAGATTATTTTATTCTATTTTTAGGTAAATAGGTACTGCCAAGAGAAGTAAAATGTAACACACAATGAATGCTGCATGTGTTATGCATGTGCGTATTTATCACTTTGAACCCCACTATGATGTAAAACTACAATTTACCACTAAAACAAACAGAAAAGAAAAAACTAAATAACATCACTCTTACCCAGGCACAATGGCACACACCAGTAATCGCAGTACTTTGGAAGTTGAGACAGTAGGATTATGGGTTTGGGCTCAGCAACTTAGTGAGGTCCTGTTTCAAAATAAAAATTAAAAAAAAATGGCTAGGAGTGAACCCACCCCCCAAGAAAATTCCAAATCCATTACTTTCTATATTTCTCCTCTTGAGACAAGGTGAGATAACACCCAGCTACCACCCATCGATGGATGCTGGGAACCTGAGGATTAAGAGGAAGTCTAGACCGCCGCCCCCCTTTCTGGGTCCCATATAAGAAAAGGATTGCAAAGATCCCAAGGGTCTCTCATGCTCTTGAGCTGGCCTGCATTCTACCTTGAACATGTATCCCCACTTTCCCTTAATAAACCTTTGTCTTTATCTCTTAAAAAACGAAATGTCAGTTTTCAAGAGAACAATCTAAAACCACCATCTAAACAGTTGTGACAGGCATTAACTATGGTGTGCCACCTACTTCAATCTTTTCAGAGAGGTCCTTGCAACTACTTATCTTGGTATGTTCAATATGATAAACAAACTATCATCAACTAGGTGAATTATTACACCAGATATTTCTTTCTCTCCATTCTTGATTTTGGGAAGCCCAATATCAAAGTGATGACGGCTTCGGTGTATGGTGAGGGAGCACTTTCTGACTTATAGATGGCCATCTTTTGGCTATGTCCCCACAAAATACAAAGGACCGATGAGCTCTCTGTGGTCCCTTCTGTAAGGGCACTCATCATGTTCATGAGGCTCTGCTCTCAGGACCCACTCACAAAAGCCACAACTCCAAACTCTTACAGCTATGTCTTCTTCATACTATTGTTCTTATTTTATCAGGTTCATGACTGCACACATCAATGGGGCTGCACCAGTCTCCTCTAAGCATTCACAAAGCTTCCTGAGCCCTCTCAGCTGAATGAGGCTGGCTCTCTCCTGAGTGGCTGCATCCTGGCTGCTCCCTCAACTGCATAATCAGGAGTCAATTAACTTCACCTCCCCCTGATGAAGGAGAGACCCCCCTGGGAGGGTTATTGATGCCCTTTGAGGGAGTTTAAGTAAATGGCTAGTCAATTATCTTGTGTTCAGAAATGCAATTATTAGATTTAGCCTGGGAGAAAAGTAATGTTCCCTCCAAAGTGCAAGAATCCATCTTCCTCTCTGTTGCCTTCTGCTGTTAGCAAGTCTTCATGAACTGATTAATCATAAATTATTAATGTCAGTGGGACCGAGATATTTTCCATCTCCTGTTATTGAAATATGTCCCCCAGGCATCCTGGTGGTGGGTTTGACTGAGAAGCCCACAGCACTGGTGTCTGCGTAATCTCATTGGCACCTTGCTGCCAGGCTGTGGTGTTGACAGAGCGACATATGATATATTTGCACTTGAGGTAATCTTGATGGTCCAATCAGAGTTTGGGACTGAAAAGAGTATAAATAATTCATTTTAAGTGGTAATTTTTCTCCTGATTAATGAATATGTCTCATGATAAACAGTTTGGGAAGCAAAGAATCTGTCTCTGGTTGGTGAAATGACGCACTGGACACAGAATTGACGAATGATGGAAAGAACTGGGATGTGGCCTTTCTGGAAACTGCTGGAGTTCTTGAATAGCCTAGGTCATTCATTAGGGATGGCTTTTACCATACATGGAATTTAAGATTGTAATTCTTGTAATTTTAGACTCTTTCAAAGGACAGAATAATTTCATACCATTCAACATATAATAATCAATGTTTAATCGACAGTCTAAATAAATAAATAAATAAATGCTAAGTTTTCTTTGGATCATAGCCTAAAACTCTGGGGCAAAGAAGAATTTTTCTTGACTTGGTGGCTTTTGAGGGTGAGTTTGGCATTAAGTAACCAGAATAATCAATGACCACTTGTGAATGAACTGCAAGCAAGAATAGATTTAATGGCCCTGCCAAATGTCTACTGAAATTATTGATTTTCTAAATGATTTAAAGAAAAAATAATATTTGGATTAAACTGGGAGATTGAATGTCTTACTTTACTTGTAAAATATTTAATTCATATGATACCTCTGAAGTGATCCATTTGCCCCATCATTTTATAAATAAAGGTATTTTTTAATTCCACTTTAATTGCTCAAGATAACATAGTTGGTTATTGCTAGACCTGGGCAACACTGGGGAAATAGTTAGACACCTTCAGTTTTTCTCTATCAGAAGTTGTTTGTTTTTTAAGTTGTTTTTGTCGTTGTTTTCTTTTCTTTTTCTTTTTTTAGTACTGAAGATCAAACCCAAGACCTTGCACATAATAGGCAAATACTATCACTGACCACATCTCTAGCCCGAAAGATCTATGTACATATATATATCACTATCACTCTGAACTACATTATGATGTGAGACTATAATGCACCAATAAAAATGAGTATACACACACACACACATGCACACAGACACACACACACACACATACACACACACACACGCACACACACATGAAACAGTAATGTTAACTGTTCAGTAATTTCTACAAAATGTGGTATAGACTAGCTAGTTCTTTACTGAACCATTCCCCATTTTTCCTGGTACACAGTTAGGATCCATTTCTGGCTATAAAGTATCCAGAAGACTCAATCACTGAGACATCATGAAGCTATGTTAATGAAGGTTAAGGTCCACTTGCTTGTTTTCCTAAATTATTGAATGAAATTTAACGACATCCCTTCCTCCAAACATCTACTCTTCTTGCCACTAAGCCACTAATATGTTAGAATAAATTTGTATTGGATGCTGCCATTAAATAATTTGCAAGACTATATTATATTAAAGAAACAATTGACAAACATGCACTTAAAAACAGAATGTAAGCCTTGCTTGGTGGTGCATACCTTTAATTATAGGCTGAAACAGGAAAATTGCAGATTTGGGGCCAGTCTCAGCAACTTAGCAAGACCCTGTTTTAAAATAAAAATATAAAAAGGGCTCAGAGGAAGAATGCCCTTGAGTTCAATCTCTCATACCAAAAATAATAGATCCTAATATTTTGGCATTAGCAACCAAAAGTATCTGAATATCAAAAGAATTCCACTATTTTGCTGTCAAGTAAAATTTAAGCCATCTCTGCAATCTTTTATGCTGTTGTTTCCTTTTAGAACAAAATTGTTCATAGGAATTGTATTTTCTCCTTTGCTTTCTCACCACAGTACCTGCTGAACCTATGCTAATCATATTTTGGGAACCATGACTCCACGAAAATGCCCTTTATAAAGGTCAACAATGGTCTCCACACTGGCAATTCCAATGGCCAATGCTCTGTCTTCGTTGCACTTGAACTCTAAGCAGCCTTTGACCTGTTTGATCACTCTCTGCTTCTCAAAATACTGTCTTGCCTTGATTTCTGCCACACCACACTTTTCTTATATCTGTCACATCACTTTTCTTATATCTCCCTGGAAGCTTTTGTTTGTTTCCATCTCTAGATTCTCCTTTCTGAGTGGTCACCCAGAATCAGCCACCTTAGCTTGGAAGAGATCATTGCATTTTCATTGATCTTGCAAGCTGAGTGATGTCATGCTTAAAGCTTGGAATCAGAAATGGTGACAGAATCAACACTATGGAAATGAAATACTGCAAATCAACCCTTTCCTTACTCCCCATAAATGGTTGCTAAACATTTATCAGCATTACATGACATCCTCTTCCTGACCTCTAAATATTAGAGCAACTCAGAGCTTAGTATTTGAATCTCTTTATTTCTGTAACTGCTACCAGATGATCTCAATCTGATAGCTTTAAATAGTATCTACATTATATGACTCTCAATTTATACCTTTAACATTAACCTTTCCCCTCAATTCCAGACTTTTTCACCCAACTGAAACTTTCCATTTTACTTGAGAGTCTAATACAGACATTGGAACCATGTGTATTCCAAATTGAATTATTAATCTGACTCTCTCAAAAACCTTAATCTTCCTCTCATTGCCCCATTTTATTTACTATCCCTGGAAATCACCAGAAAAATGTGGAGTTGTGCTTCTCCCTTTCTTCCCCTCCAACCTCACAGCCAACACATTACCAGTGCCGTTTCTTTCCCTTGTAAAATACTTCAGAGCTATGACTTTATCCAGCTAATGCAACAACACACATCTAGTCCATCTGTCATGAAATGCAAGGTACCGTTATAAACTGCACCTTCTACTTCTATACACTGAGCCTTCCACCACGCATGCTGCTGCTTGGTGCCTTCTTAGCCATTCTGCCCAACTTGCTGTCATACGACCTTGCAAGCACCTCTTTGCCTCAGGGACGTTTCATTGGATATTCCTTCCTCCTGGAGCTCATGGATCACTCTACCAGCCATTTCCTTTAAGGCACTAACCAAATTTGGCCTGCTCAGAGCCTCTCTTGAACATCTTATCTGAGCTGGTACCTGGGATTTTTCTCTGCTACCTGCTTTATTTTGTGTGACTCTTCTTGGTATTAGTATGAATATACATATGCTTATTTTTTTTCTCGCATTCCCAGTTGAAAATATTTTTCACCCTCCAAGTGCAGAGTTTTTTGTTTTGTTGTTGTTAAGGTTTCGGTGGTTGCCATGAGTTCTTTTCCTCAGCCCAGATAGATATTATGGACAGGGAAATAATGAGCCAGGACAAGCAGTTAGAATTCAGTGCAGGGCAAAACAAACAAACAAACAAACAAACAAACAAAAACCAGCTTTATTATAAAAAAGAGTAACAGTGCCCTATTTCAAAGGGGTCAGGGTGAGGGGGGCAGATAGAGTCAGAAAAGCATCATACCTCTAAGGAGAACAGGATAAAGCAAGAAAGCAATGGAGCAGAGTGCCGATGTCCCCCTTGGACCCTGGAATCTTAAATAGGGATTGTCCTATCTGGTCTTCATTATTTAGGTTGCTAAGTTCCCAGGCCAATAGCCTCTGCTTTGTCAGTATCTATGTGAGAAGATAATGGTTTTTTTTGTTTTGTTTTTTCTTCTTTTTTTTCAGCTCTTCCCAGGCCTGTGGTCTTCTAAGTTTTAAGGTTTGTAACTTTCTTAGTGTTGGCCTTCATCTTATCTTTGTTTCCATGCCAACCCAGCAGGCTCAGAACAGAAGAAGCTCAAACAGCAGGTTGGAAGAGTAGAAAGCAGCTGATTTTAACCTTTTAAGTGCCTGCTCTGCTTAGAGACAGGACATGAAATCATCTGTAACTGAATCAGTTTTGTTTCACTTTCACCACTTAGAATTGTGGCTGGTACTTAACAGTGGTCAATAAATATAATACATATTTCTTTTGTTTTATTCTTCTTTTATTTTATTTATTTATTTATTTGCGGTACTGGAGATTGAACTCAGGGGCGTTCTACCTCCAAGCTACACCCCTAGCCCTATTTTTTATTCTTTATTTTGAAACAGGGTCTCACTAAGTTGTGGAATGCCTCACTAGGTAGCTGAGGCTGGCTGCAAACCCAGATCCTGTGGTCTCAGCCTCCCAAATGCTGGGATTACAAACATGCGCCACGACACCCGGCTTTATTCTTCTTTTATTATTTATTTTTAATTTTTAGGTTTTTGTTTGTTTTTCTTTTTGTTTTCGGGTTTTTTTGTTGTTGTTGTTTGTTTTTTGTAGTCCTGGGGATTGAACCCCCAGGGGCATTCTACTTCTGAACTACCCTCCCAGCCCTATTTAAAAAAAAAAAAAATTATATATTTTTTTAAACTGGGCTTCACTAAGTTGTACTTTTTATGCATCATTTTGATCCATGATATTATATAGTGTTGAATTTTCAACTGAAGATCTTGGAGTGAGAATAGCGATTCTCATGTTTGAGCATGCATTACAATCTCCTGGAGGACATGTTAAAACTCAGATTGTTAGAGTCCCCCTCCAGAGTGTATTTATTTTCCATTAACTGCCAGACTCATTGCTCTGCATACATATTCATAAATACACATACATATTCACATGTATTAGCTTTCACACTCATTGCCAAACACATGCATTACTTGATCTTTAGCAGTCAGAACTTGCTTAGGTAGTAGCTCAAGATGATATCAGATTGAAGTTCACATTGATAAGTATTCAAGAGGAAATTAAATATTTTAAAATTTGAAGACAGTGTAAAGACTCTTGTTTGATTTGGCATAGTATTTGAATGGTTAGTAAGAATTCCACTCATGGAATTAAGAGAATATATGTTTGTCTACAGGATTGATTTAGTTAATAATAAAGACTCTCTGTAGACACAATAAGCATACCATGAGCATTCTCATAGACTACAAAGAAAGTCATGATTTGTTGATGATAAATGAATCATTTCAAAAGACGGGAAAGCCATAGTTTGCAGGCCTGTGGTGCACTGTGGGAGACTGTTACCAACAGAAAGGCCAGCCAGCACAGTTAAGGAATATTAGTTTTATAGTAAGCCTTTTCTTCTGGCACTGCAGAACTCAGTCCAAATTCCCATCATTTCATTTAAATTTGTTTTTTATTGATCTTTACATCTAAACCATCTTTTGACATTTTCATATAAAAGAGTCAATGAAAGCAGCTTACATTATTGTAGCAATTGTTATGAATACGTGTCACTTGCAGAATAGTGTTAATGTATGCTGCCAGTCATTTTTAAACTCATAATATCTGACAAGTTTCTCTCGGGTATAAATGTAAGAAAGGTATGGTCTGTATACTCTCATTTCCATATGTGAAATTAATATGTGGTAAGTGTACTTTTAAACAAGGAAAATCATGTCCTGTGCTATAGACTATTTAACATAGCAGCTTCATTTTCATAAACCACATTTTCTGATACAAGATTCATTATTAGAAAGTCACTTTCTAGGAAACATTCTAGGTACAAGTAAGTAGATTATTTTGTCATGTATTAATATATTGTATCTCTAACCTCAAAGATATATGGCACTGGGGTTTCCTAACTAAATTACAAATAGGTTTTCATAGAGATGTAATTCTAAAGGAACACAGAATCCTAGAACTTTAAAAGCAAAAATGAAAGCAGATTCTCACCTTGTATAAATTATCTTTTCAACTTCCAGGTAAGAGTCATCTTTATGGTTGAATTTTCTGATGCCAATCTCAATCTTATGTCCACTTACACTGTTTTATACCTTATATATGTTATGGAAGCATTCATTTTTTAACATAAATAAATTTTGTTATGCATAATGGAATTGATTAAGAAAACCTAAATTAAAAATCTTAGAAATATAATAAATATACAGCTAGGCATGGTGGCAGATGCTTGTAATGTAGGTTGAGACAGGAGGATTGCAGGTTTACAGCCAATCTTAGCTACTTAGTGAGACCCTTTTTCAAATTAAATAATAAAACATAGAATAAAACATAAAGCTGGGTGTTCAGCTCGAGGTAGAATGAGAGAGTTCCACTCTCATTTGCACAAAAGAATATGAACAAAACTGTTAAAGAAATAACAGTTAATTAGCAGAAAACAAACAAACAAACAAACATATAGCATGAGTTAAAATCAATTAACTAAAAGTCAATCAATACAAGCAAAAATGCTCATGAAACCCTGAAATAATTTTTAAAAGCCCAAGAAAATCCCTCAAATATATAAATAATAAATTATGAGCTAGGCATGGTGGCACACACTTGTAATAATCCCAGTACTTGGGAGGCTAATACAGGAAGATTGCAGGTTTGAGGCCAGTCTCAGCAACTTTGTTTCCAAATAAAAAAGTAAAATAATAAAATAGGGCTTGCAGGGTAGCTTGGCCCTGGGTTCAGTCTCAACAACACACATACACACACACACACAACACACACACACACACACACACACACACACACACACACTAAATAATGGGTTGTGTGTGATTGAGTGGGTGACTAGGATTGAACCTAAAGGTGTTCTCTCACTGAGTCACACCACCAGCTCTTTTTATATTTTATTTTCAAAAAGGATCTTACTAAATTACCACACACTGAGCCCGGCGTGGTGGCGCACGCTTGTAATCCCAGCATTTGGGAGACTGAGACCGGAGGATCTGGGTTCAAAGCCAGCCTCAGCTACCTAGTGAGGCACTCAGTAACTTAGTGAGACCCTGTTTCAAAATAAAGAATAAAACATAGGGCTGGGGGGATAGCTCAGAGGTAGAATGCCCCTGATTTCAATCCCCAGTACCACACACACACACAAAAAAAATTACCACACACTGGCTTCAAAACTGCAATCCTACTGTCTCAGACTGTCTCAGAGTCCAACTACTGGAACTTCAAGTGTACACCACCACACCTGGCCTTAAATAATGTGTTTTTTTTCTTTTCTTTTCTTTCCTGTTTTTGATGATAGAATATTAATCAGTGGCAAAATTGAACTGACTGAAATTTCATGCATCAACATGAATCATATATCTTCAAAGTGTATTTTTGAGAAAAACAGATTACAACAAACTTTTTAGATTATAGTTACATAAAGTTTAAAGACAGGGAGAAAATCCATTATATTTTTGTATGGTTAGGAGAAAAAAGTTCAGTCCAGAGGGTTACTTAGGGCTTGCTTAGGTGAGTAATGAACACAAATAATTTTCTTGAAAGGTTAGTCATTATTTCATTTTATGTACATCTTATTAAGCATGAGAAATCTGTTGTAAAAGTGAAATACTTTTACATTCTTCCATTGATACTGAAGTTACTCATTTTATTATTCTAGTGTAAAACTCAAAGCCTGACTTTAGCACACAATGACCAGGAATTACAACCCATGTATTTCTCATTAATGGTGAATATTCAGGTCTTCAGATAAAAGTTCTATACCTAGAAAACTCATTCCCTGTAGCATCTACTGTGCATTTTTATGGTGTTCCTACTTTGTTATTTATTTTAAATTTTAAATTCTCAATTTCTTAATGCACATAATATTAAAGGCAAATCCCTAAGAATTTATTTTTTATAAAAGTCCAATATCTTGTGTTTATACACTTTTCCACTCTATTCTTAGAGATATATTTTCAGAGCCCCTAGACATTTGTTCAAACAGTTCAATATCCTCTGGATTCAATAAAGACACTACTGTAGGTTCCAGGTATACTTTAAACAATTTTGATTTTGTACATTATGAAAGTTGGCTGGATCAACAATAACAGGATTCATGTCCTAAAAGCAAACTATTTAGATCAAAGCAGCGAAAAAAAATAGATTGACCATCTAGATATTAAATACTTGGAAAGAAAGCTTTCTATATACCAGTACATTTTCTAAACCCTAAATATCTACAAAACACACACACACACACACACACACACACACACACACACACACAGTACATATATGTAAATTAGATGAAGATATTTATAAAACATTTAAAATCTTGTCAGTTAGTATATGCTCTCTGGTATTTATATTCACTAAACAAATAAATTTTCTGGTGGTGAAAAATATATTATCTGCCCATGACCCATATCCCCAAATCCTTTTAGGAAGGCACAGTGATAGCTTGTACCTCAAAGAACATGAAACTCTGAATTACTGTAGCACTGTGTATTCCCTCTGCCCAGAAAATGTGAATATTGACATGCTTTTCTTTTTTATACTTTTATTATTTCATTGTAATTATACATCGTAATGAAGTATAGAGTGATAGGACTATACATGCACACAGCACTTGCACTATGCCTCTAGTACTCTAGGAAAACCCTTTCCTATTCCTCTCTTCTCTGTGAAGTTTGAACCCTGATGTGCCACAAAAAAAACTGGGGGTCAGATGATAGGTGATCCAGTCCAGAAGTGAGATGGCCATTCCTTCTTCCCCCTGGTAGTTTTCTCACTCTGAGTAAAAGAAAAGGTTGTGTGTGTGTGTGTGTGTGTGTGTGTGTGTGTGTGTGTGTGTGTGTGTTGGTGGGTAGGGGAGATTATATTAGAGATTCAAGTTCCACTTCATACTGGGGTTGGAATTTTATCTTATTGAATGAGTATAATAAGATAAGCTATTCTATTTGAACTACCTGGGATTTTATGTAGGCATGTTATAATATAGTTGGTTTTTTATCACACCTGTTATGTCAGCCTTATTTTTATTGAATCTTCTGTGCCTGATCAATGCCACTGAGATTATATTGAGAGCTGTTATGTCTGCTTC
>PVLC010041429.1:0-13428 GCA_004027655.1 Graphiurus murinus | reverse complement strand
CTCTTTAACAAATGGTGTTGGCAAAACTGGTTAGCCATATGCAGGAAACTGGAAATAAACCCCACTTTCTCACCCTGCACAAGAGTCAACTCAAGGTGGATCAAGGACCTGGATGTCAGACCAGAGACCTTGCAGCTACTTGAAGAGGGCATAGGACCAACACTTGAACACATAGGCACAGGTAAAAACTTTCTCAACAAGACCCCAAAAGCACAAGCAGCTCAAAGGAAGATCAATACATGGGATTGCATTAAACTGAAGAGCTTCTGCAAAGCAAAGGAAACTATCAAGAACCTCAACAGAGAACCTACAGAATGGGAAAAAATTTTTGCCAGTTACACTTCAGATAGAGGTCTAATATCTAGGATATACAAAGAACTCAAGAAAATCGCAACTAAGAAAGCAAATAACCCAATCAAAAAATGGGCAAAGGATCTAAATAGACACTTCACAAAAGAAGAAATACAAATGGCCAATAAATGTATGAGGAAATGTTCCACATCATTGGCAACCAGGGAGATGCAAATCAAAACTACCCTGAGATTTCACCTAACTCCAGTCAGAATGGCAATCATAAAAAATACAAACAACAACACCTGCTGGCGAGGGTGTGGAGAAGTGGGAACCCTAATACATTGTTGGTGGGATTGCAAACTTGTGCAACCACTGTGGAAAACAGTATGGAGGATCCTCAGACGAATGGGAATGAACCTACCATATGACCCAGCAATACCACTACTGGGTATATACCCAAAAGAATGGAAACCAAATTATCAGACCGATGCATGTGTATCTATGTTTATAGCAGCTCAATTCACAATAGCCAAACTATGGAAGCAGCCAAGATGTCCATCCACAGATGAATGGATTACAAAACTATGGGATATGCACACAATGGAATTTTACTCAGCTATAAAGAAGAACAAAATCATGTTCTTTGCAGGGAAATGGATGCAACTGGGAAACATTATGTTAAGTGAGATTAGTCAGTCACAAAGAGTTAAGAAGCATATGTTCTCCCTAATATGTGGATGCTAGGGAGAAGATGGGGCATAGGAGGGTCTCCAGATGAAAAGGAGAGATCCTCGATAAGCAAAGAAGTTGATTTAACTGTAGTGGATGCATGGGGCAGAGGGACACCCTAAGGCACATGATGTACTTACACAATCATATCAAGGTCACTCACTGAAGTGAACCTGAGGGGGAGGGAGTGGGAGGGAATGGGGAGGGAATTGGGGAAGGGGTCAAATGAGAAGTGTGTGCAAATATGTTGTTAACAACTTGTACTTAACAAAGATGTATGCTATATTGCACGAATTACTACAATAAAAAATTTAAAAAATAAAAATTTAAGCAAAAAATAAATAAATAAATAAATAAAAAATAAAAAAGATTGGGGAATGTAGCTCAGAGGTAGAATGCCCCTAGGTTGAATCCCTAGTCACACACACACACACACACACACACACACACACACACTCTAACTAATTATCAATGCTTTAATTTTTGTTCCACAAAAGGAAATTTCTTTACCTTCTACCATAAAAGAGGTTCAGAAATTAATTCCTTTAAAAAATTAATTTCCTTTGTAAAAAAAAAAAAGAAAATATCCTAGCTCTTTTCAAATTATGTATGGATTCTGCTCACAATGACACTGATTCATTCAGCCTTTTCTGAGTAGTATGATTTAGAGGTGAGCTTTAATTCAAGGCTTCAACTTGAATAAAGCATGGCTAACTTATATAAAATGTTCAAATGGCCAGGTGTCTTTAGTCTGAGTTTGGTGAGGAGAAAAAAGTAGGCAATTTTTGGAAAGCAGGGCAAACATTGTTGTTTTGTTAACTTTAAAAACTAGTTTTCAAATTTAAAAAGATACTTTTTTTTTTTTTTAATTTTTTTCGGTACTGGGGATTGAACTCAGTGGCATTCTACCTCCGAGCTATACCCACAGCCCTATTTTTTATTCCTTATTTTGAAACCGAATCTCACTAAGTTGCGGAGTGCCTCACTAGGTAGCTGAGGCTGGCTGCGAACCAGGATCATCCGGTCTCAGCCTCCCGAATGCTGGGATTACATGCGTGCGCCACCATGCCCGGCTAAAAAGATACTTTTAGAGATGCTTCCTTACTCTTTTTGCCACCATGGCTCTCTGTGTTATGGGAGAGCACATTTCACGAAGCAATCACCATGCTGAAAGGGTATACCACTAACACGATTCTTTCCAGAAGCCAGGACTCCAGGAATGAGAGGAGGAGGAGGATAGGCGCAAGGCTTATCCTCCCAAAAAGAATACAAATTTTGCTCTAGCCCCCTTTCTCTTTTGAGCCCAGCTTCTCATCTAAAGTTCTGTCATACTTGCAGTGCAATAAAATTCCAGCCTTTACGACAAAAGAGACTATTATGTGATCAATAGAATTTAGCAGCCAAAGGATTAGTAAGTTTTGTTTTTGGAAAGTATTTCTAGTTACAGGCTCAAAGGAGGAAGAAAGGGAGAGGGATTAACTCTCTGAAAGGAAGGTCAAAAACATAACTTATAAGTGAGGCAAGAGGAGCAGCTGTATCTGCTGGCCCAATCAAGACTACCAGCTGGAGAGTTTACCAACAATATGAAAACCATGTCTGCCAGACGTCAAGCAAAACAACTGGAAGCCAAACATCTCTGGGTTCACTGCTGGTCTGTCCACTTTCTTTATTACCCATATTTCATATTAAATGATAAGGTGTCTTCCAGGGGTCACCAGAAGGGATAACAAAAACATGTCTACAAAAGGAACTTTATAACAAGACCATACCTCACCAGATTGGCCTCAGTGCTGAAGCCTACCTCACACATGTTCTTTTGTTAAGATGATCTTAGTTCAGGGTCAATGTGTAAAGTGTGAGAGCAACTTACATGGCTGCAAATCATTCTTGTGCAAAGACTCTTGTGGGTTATCAGGCTTGTTTTATATTTGGAAACTTTTTTGCCATTGAGAAGAGAAGAATGTTCTGATTCTTCTCTAATCTGAATAACCATTTCTCCACTCGTTCTTTAATCTTATGCTGTTCTATACGGTAGCCACTACCCACTTGTGGCTGCTGAAATTTAAATGTAAATAAAGTTTGAAATTCAGTTGCTCAGTCACACTAGCCACATTTCAAGTGCTCAACAGCCACATGTGGCTAGTGGTATCTGACTAGACATCAAAGATATAAAATATTTTAGTCATCACAGGAAATTCGCTTAGACAATGCCGCTCTAAGCACTTGTACTACGTTTAAGATGTGCAAGTATAATTCCCTACTTGATAGATTACAAAACAAAGCAATCTTTATACATTCTCTTATGAAATAGGTCTACGAATACAATATGAGTATTGTGTTGGATGAAGGTGAGTTCTCAATATTTTCACAACCATAAACCAATCCTTTTCTGATGAAATGTCTTATACACTATACTCACAGAAGTTTAGCTTACTAGATAACACAGATGTCAGTCTGGGTGAGTATTAGATGAAAAAGAAGCAACAAACTCCAGTCATGCCCTGTTAAATGGTGAAAATACATTCTGAGAAACTCCTTGTTAGGCAATTTTGTTATAATGTGAACACCACAGAATGTACTTAGGCAAACTAATAAGTCTATGACATCAGTAGGCAATATAAATCTTAGGAGACCACTGTCATATACATGGTCCGTTGTTGACCAAAATGTTATTATGTGAGGCATGACTGTATTCTTTATTGCATTTATTTGCTAATGATTCAATATGCATCAGTTTATATCAAAACTTTTTTGACTCAGTATTTCCTAATATGTAAAGTAAATAATTTCCTTTAGAAGAGAGGCTGCCCAACTTCATAGCTTTGCAACTGAGGGACTTTCATGCCAAGTAACTGTCATATGCCACAGCTGTTCTAAAAGTTTTATGAACAAGAAGATCATGAGGCTAATATAAAATAAAACCCACAGACTATGTATTTTACTCCCAGGCTCAACCATCATGAGTGCAGAGAAGCCAAGCAACTTCAGAATCAGTGATCCCTGTGACTCACTGAGGGACACGCACCACAGACCTAAGACAGAGCGAAGCCTGTGACTGCCCAGAAGGCCCATGCCAGCAGGCAGGGCATGCCGAGGACCCTGGAGCATGAGCCAGATGGGGCTTGCAAGCATGGCAGCTGCTTCTGCCATCAAACATGGCTTTCCAGGGGCTGAGCTTCCATTGACTCAGTTTCCTTTATCTATCCTAACACTCCTAGTAGAATCATCTGTGTTAACTTACTGGCCTTCCTCTCATTTTCTCTTCCTAATCCCCAGTTTCCTCTTTCCCAATTATTCATTATGGGCAAGTTTTTTTTTTTTTTTTAAGTAAAAGGGTTTTCCTGGTCCCCTTTGCATAACTGGTCTTAGTCTTCATAAAGATTATACAGCGACTACCCAAAAGAGGTAAGGAAAACTCACTGATATCACTCTCAACTTAGCTGGTTAGAGGCTTATGCAGGGGCTGCAAGGTTTTCAGGCTATGACCCAGTTTTTCCCGCTTACCTTGGCTTTCCCATCCTGGGCTGACATATATCCAACACACATGCTCTCCGTCGTGTGGCTCCACAGAAATTCCACTTCATGAAAGAGAACACAAATAGGCACATTCAGATCACAGATGGAAAATAAATCTCTATTTTTAATAGAACAGTTAAAGATAGCTTTATTTTAACACACTCAGTTCCCCACTTTCCATTTGCTCCTTCATAAATGTCAGGATGATTTAGTAGTCAAACTGTGTAATGCCATTTACTGTGAAATGAAAAATGTATTTCTTTCTTGTCAAAACTTATGATTATTACATGTAAAATAAATGCTCTTCTGTTGGAAACTTATAACATTAAACACACATATACTCATATACACTGCACACAATGATTCAGTTAATGTGAAATTCCACAGCATGGCTTCTTTTAAAACACACGCACGCACACACACGGAGCAGGTCTTGGTTTCTAAATATCATTCTCCAAGAAAAGAAACCAGGATTCCTTGGAGAAATGTCTGTTACAGAGTGGGGACAGAGCACATGTAAAATGAATCTGGACTACCTTGTGCCAGAAGGTAAAGAAATGCTCAAAGAATGGGGACTCATCAGACAGAACTAGGGGTCAGCTGAAGGCTCCTGCTGACCAAAGCTGTGACTATCAAAATAAATGACAGCAATGTATTGCAACCACTGAACAAAATAAAAACAAAGAGCCCATGCCACTCAGAAAAAAAAAAAAAAAAAAAAAAAAGTTAACAAATAAGTGGCAGAGAAGACAAGCTTTTCTTTGCAGCAGAAAGCCAATAAAAGCTGGGCATGGTGGTGCCTGCTTGTAATCCCAGCATTCGGGAGGCTGAGACCTGAGGATCCGGGTTCGAGGCCAGCCTCAGCTACCTAGTGAAGCACTCCGCAACTTAGTGAGACCCTGTTTCAAAATAAAGAATAAAAAATAGGGCTGGGGGTATAGCTCAGAGGTAGAACGCCCCTGAGTTCAATCCCCAGTACTGAAAAGAAAAAAAAAAAAAAAAAGCCAATAAATACAGAAGAAATAAAGTCAGAAATGTGGTTGCTAAAACTATGGGTGAAGATTTGAAGAGGGACAGGTTATCTACAATCTCAAAATGTCTCTTTATAAAATTCTTACTAAACATAAAGTGGGAAAGTGTGAAGTTCACTGTGAAAAAACATGATGGACTTCAACTTAACCTAATTACAAGTCTGTGTGGTGGTGCACAGCTAGAATTCCCATACCTGGGAGGCTGAGATAGGAGGATCCCAAGCTCAAAGTCAGCCTCAGTGAGGCCCTCAGCAGCTTAGAGAAACCCTGATTTACCTGATTTAAGATAAAAAGTAAAATAGGGCTGAGGGTGTAACCCAGAGGGAGAATGACTTTGGGTTCAATACCCAGTACCACAAAAAAAAAAAAAAAAAAAAAAAAAAGAAAGAAAAGAAAGGATCATGTATCTTTTGACAAAATACTCGAAACACTCCTGTGGTGTTCTTCCAAAAATGCATACCCGGAATGGAATGAGGAAGCACCAAACAACCGGACATAGCAATTCTCTACTCAGTAACTTGTTTGAATTCTTCAAAAATGTCAAAGTAAGAAATCACAAAGTAATGTGGGAAACTGTTTCTGTTTAATGGAGACATGACACAAAATGCAATATGTCATCCTGGACTGACGTATTGCATGAGATATCATAAGGGAAATTATTGACATAATTGCCAGATTAAAAAGGTTGAACAGTACTTTATCAATCAATAACAAGGGTTATGATTTTGATATTTATAGTATGATTATTTAGAAGGATGGCTTTATTCTTACAAAATACACACAAGTGGAGTGATTCAAGATGGCGTCTGAGTGAAACACCCCTACTCAAGCGCTGTGAGATCAAATCAAATTTGCCATAAAAGCAGCTTCTTAATGGAAGGAAAAAAAAAAAAAAGCAACAAAAAAAAGCAAAATTTGAACCACAACTAAAGAAATAACAGAGAACCGGCCAGGGAGAGCAAAGGACTCCAACCACATGGCAGCTCGGCGATGGGCCGCAGAGCCGGGCCAGGAACCGCGGCAGCCAGCCAGACGCTGGGGTCTACTAACACCGCTGCGGACCGAGCGACCAGGAGTGGAGTGAGCGACTCCAGAACTCTACATCCTACCCAGGCGGCGCATTCCCACACCTTCCACAGCAACTGGAATGCATGGGATGACCAGCGGATCGACTGCACCGCAGAGCTTGAACCAAAACTGCTGCAAACACAGCTTCTTGATGGAAGGAAAGAGGAGCAAAGCGGCAGAAGAGTGAACAAGGCAACTAGAGCAGTTGAACAGAACCCAGGAAGAACAAGGGAGCCAGTGCGCACCGCGAACCGGCCGCCACCATTTTGCGTGTCTCCCAGACAATGTTCTGCCAGCCACCCAGACCTTAATTGACCTCTTGCACCCCCAGCGACCAGAGGTGGAGTATGCATCTACGGAATTCCACACCATAATCAGGCAGAACAAAAACACCTGGGTCAACCATTTTAAGCCTGCGCCGAGGCCACCCAGCTCATCCCTCCCACCGGAGCCAGAGCAGCAGGGATCTGTAAGTTGGATTGCACCCCCGGAGTGCGGGGGTCCCTGCACAAAGAAAAGACTCAGTCACTCACCCTTCTAGCGATTAGATAGGAACAGGAGTGCAGGAAGAACCCAGTGCACATAGGGCATCTGAAAATGCCCGGCATATAGATTGCACTCCCACCACTAGCAAAGGTAGAGAGAGAGAGATGCAGAATGGCCCTGTAGAAAGCTCAGAGACACAAGCTTGCAGCAGGAGGGGCATCAGTGAAATCCCCTGCCTGCACTGACAGAGCAAATAAAAATACCAGAGACACATTCAAAAATTTAAGATCTGTACTTACAAAATAGCAGGGTTTTTGTTTTTGTTTCTTGTTGTTCTTTGGTTTGGGGTTTTTGTTTTTGTTTTTTTGGTGTTATGTTTTATCTGTTTTTACTCTGTTTTTGTTTTGTATTGCCTTAATTTATTTAGGTTTGTTTGGATGATTGGTTGCTTTCTTATTTCATGCTTAGCTTGTTGAATCCCTTCCTTATCCCTTTTACAAGCTTCCCTTCCTCTCTCCCATCTATATTCCTCTCCTCAACACTTTTCCTCCTCTCTTTCGTTTTTCCTTTTTTTCCTGTCCCATATCAAGACCATCTCATACTACCACACTCAAAACTCTATATTGACTACCGGAGTCCCCCGACATATCTACCACCTCTAATCTTTACAATATATCACCTCAACACACTCAACCTCTTACTCCGCTGGACCATACTCTCTACCTTATTCTTGTATTAATCACTGTGATTTCTCACCCAGCCCTTACCACTGAACACAACCTATCCCTGTATATACCAGCAGACACTTCTAAACCCCCACTGCATATAGCCGGGCGTGGTGGCGCACGCTTGTAATCCCAGCATTCGGGAGGCTGAGACTGGAGGATCCGGGTTCAAGGCCAGCCTCAGCTACCTAGTGAGGCACTCCGCAACTTAGTGAGACCCTGTTTCAAAATAAAGAATAAAAAATAGGGCTGGGGGTATGGCTCGGAGGTAGAATGCCACTGAGTTCAATCCCTAGTACTACAAAAATAAATAAATAAATAAATAAATAAATAAATAAATAAATAAATAAATTAATTAATAAACCCCTACTGCAGAGACTGGACAAGAAACCTTGCAAGAGCAGCAAAGATATAAATTTAAGAATAGGAGAACCATGGGAAAGAAAAATAGCAAAGAAACAATGAGCAACCACAACCACTCAATAACAGATATCACTAATCCAGAAGAACAATTCAGATCTTTAATACTAGAAACAATACAGGATTTTCAGAAAGAATGTAGGGAGAATTGGAAAGAAATAAGGGAACAAATAAACAAAGAATCTGAAGACCAGAAAAGGAACCAGAGAAAAGCATTGAAGGAAGTGAAAGATGCAATAACTGAAATGAAGGCATCAATACAAACTATAAACAATAGATTAGACAACATGGAAAATAGAACATCACACTTAGAAGATGACCACTCCAAAAATGAATCCAGAGTACATAATTTAGAAAAAAAAATTCAGTATGAATTAGACATCAAAGAGATCTGGGTCAATTTTAAAAGAGCTAACCTAAGAATAATAGGGATAGAAGAGGGATTAGAAGTTTAAACTAATGGAGTAAACAATCTTTTCAAAGAAGTAATATCAAAGAATTTTCCAAACATAGAAAGAGAAGTTGACATACAGGTACAGGAAACATATAGAACCCCCTCTAGACAAGACCAAAGGAGAGGCTCACCATGCCACATAATAAAGTTGACTAGTGTAGAGGCTAAGGAAAGAATTCTAAAAGACAACGAAAGGAAAAGGAAAAGTGACATTTAGAGGCAAACCAATTAGAATCACACCAGATCTCTCAAACCAAGTCATGAAAGCCAGGAGGGGCTGGAGTAACATATTCCAAACTCTGAAAGAAAATAACTTGCAGCCAAGATTCTCGTACCCAGAAAAACTCTCTCTCAAAATTGATGGGGATATAAAAACCTTCCATGACAAACAGAAACTGAAAGAATATATGTCTTCCAAACCAACACTAGAGAAAATACTCAAACAGATTAACTACAAAGAAGAACTAATGAGTAAACACCAGAACCAGAGAAACAATAATTCCCAGGAAGCAAACAACTAAGCAAAGAAGAATAAACACCACTGAAAACAGAAGTCAAAACTAAAAATGTTAGGAATTAAAAATCATCCCTCAATAATCGCACTGAATATAAATGGTCTCAATTCCCAATAAAAAGGCACAAGGTAGCTGGGCGTGGTGGTGTACGCTTGTAATCCCAGCATTTAGGAGGCTGAGACCAGAGGATCCGGGTTCGAGGCCAGCCTCAGTTACCTAGTGAGGCACTCCGCAACTTAGTGAGACTCAGTTTCAAAATAAAGAATAAAAAATAGGGCTGCGGGTGTAGCTCGAGGTAGAATGCACCTGAGTTCAATCCCCAGTACCACAAAAAAAAAAAAAAAAAAAAAAAAAAAAAGGCACAAGGTGGCAAAATGGATTAAAATCCAGTATCCATCAATATGCTGCTTGCAAGAAACACACCTTACAAGCAAAGATTCCCACAAACTAAAGATGAAGGGCTAGAGTAAGGTAGTCCATACCAATGGAACCCTAAAACAAGCAGGAGTAGCAACCATGATATCAGATTAATTAGACTTCAAGCCTAAGCTTATCAGAAGAGACAAAGCATGTCATTTTTTACTAGTAAAAGGAATAATCCAGCAAGAGGAAATAACAATTATCAACATCTATGCCCCAAACATAGGTGCAGTCACTTTCATAAAACAAACTCTGTATGATATAAAGACACACATAGATCCCAACACACTAATACTGGGAGACTTCAATACTCCTCTCACATCTCTAGACCGAACTTCTAAACAAAAGGTCAGTAGAGACGCCCAGACCTAAAGAATACCATAAACCAAATGGACCTATTAGACACATATAGACTCTTTCACCCAACTATGGCTGAATTCACATTTTTCTCATCAGCACATGGAACCTTCTCCAAAATAGAACACATTCTGGGCCACAAAGCAAGCACTGGTAAATTCAAAAAATGTAACATAATTCCCTGCATCTTTTCAGACCACAATGGAGTGAAAATAGAAACAAACGCTAAGAAGACCCAAAGTAACCATGTAAACACATGGAGACTGAACACCACACTGCTGAATGAAGAGTGGGTCATAGAAGAAGTAAGGGGAGAAATTAAAAAATTCCTAGAAACCAATGAAAACAGAGAAACAACATATCAAAATCTCTGGGACACTTTGAAGGCAGTACGAAGAGGAAAATTTATAGCACTGAGTGCCCACATAAGAAGAACAGAAAATCACCAAATAAATAACCTAATGACACAGCTCAAAGCACTCGAAAAACAAGAACAGTCCAAACCCAAAGCTAGTAGAAGACAGGAAATTATGAAAATCAGAGCAGAAATTAATGAAGTAGAGAATAAAAAGATAATACAGAAAAATCAATGAAACCAAAAGCTGGTTTCTTGAAAAAATAAACAAGACAGATAAACCATTGGCCAACCTAACCAAAAGAAAGAGAGAATCAACCCAAATTACCAAAATAAGAGATGAAAAAGGTGATATTACCACTGACAGTACGGAAATAGAGGATCATCAGAAACTATTTTGAAAAATGATACTCCAAAAAAATGGAAAATCTAGAAGAAATTGACAAATTTCTAGACATATATAACCTCCCTAAATTGAGTCAAGAAGATATAGAAAACTTAAACCATCCAATAGCAATCAAAGAGAGAGAAACAGCAATAAAGAGTTTACCATCAAACAAAAGCCCAGGGCCAGATGGTTTTCCAAGTGAACTTTATAAAACATTTATAGAAGAGGTAATCCCAATACTCCTCAAACTATTCAGTGAAATAGACAGATACGGGGCTCTCTCAA
The DNA here is from genome assembly GCA_004027655.1 of Graphiurus murinus. Classification (NCBI taxonomy): domain Eukaryota; kingdom Metazoa; phylum Chordata; class Mammalia; order Rodentia; family Gliridae; genus Graphiurus; species Graphiurus murinus. The sequence continues at coordinate 2,385 of PVLC010041429.1, read as the reverse complement.
ACACATTCTATGAAGCCAACATCACACTAATACCAAAGCCAAATAAAGACAGCTCAAGAAAAGAAAATTACAGGCCTATATCAGTGATGAACTTAGATGCAAAACTGCTAAACAAGATACTAGCAATGCGCATTCAAAACCATATCAAGAAAATTATACACCATGTCAAAGTCGGGTTCATCCCAGGGATGCAAGGTTGGTTCAACATACGAAAAACAATCCATGTAATACACCACATAAGCAGAATCAAAGACAAAAGTCACATGATCATCTCAATTGATGCTGAAAAGCATTTGACAAGATCCAACAGCCATTCATCCTAAAAGCACTGCAGAGAATCGGAATAGAAGGAACATACCTCGAGCCTGGCGTGGTGGCGCACGCTTGTAATCCTAGCATTCGGGAGGCTAAGACCAGAGGATCTGGGTTTGCGGCCAGCCTCAGCTACCTAGTGAGGCACTCTGCAAACTTAGTGAGACTCGGTTTCAAAATAAAGAATAAAAAATAGGGCTGGGGGTGTAGCTCGGAGGTAGAATGCCCATGAGTTCAATCCCCAGTACCGCAAAAAAAAAAAAAAAAAAAAAAAAAAAAAAAAAAAAAAAAAAAAAAAAAAAAAAAAAAAAAAAAAAAAAAAAAAAAAAAAAAAAAAAAAAGAAGGAACATACCTCAACATCATAAAGGCAATACACAATAGACCCACAGCCAAAATCATATTAAATGGAGAGAAAGTGCAAGAGTTCCCACTAAAAACAGGAACAAGACAAGGATGTCCATTGTCACCTATTCTGTTCAACATAGTACATGAGACTCTAGCCAGAGCAATAAGGCAAGAGAAAGAAATCAAAGGGGTAAAAATAGGGAAAGAAGAACTAAAACTATCCCTTTTTGCAGACGACATGATACTATACTTAGAAGACCCAACAAACACAACCAAAAAACTTATAGAACTGATCAACAAATTCAGCAAAGTGTCTGGATACAAAATCAATCTTAAAATATCAGAAGCTTTTCTGTGTGTCAACCATAAACTACTGAAAAAGAAATCTAGAAAACAATTCCACTCACAATAGCACCCCCCAAAATAAAATACTTAGGGATAAACCTAACCAAGGAGGTAAAAGACCTCTATAAGGAAAACTATAAAAAGTTGAAGAAAGAAATCGATGAAGACCTTAGAAGATGGAAAGATCTACCATGCTCTTGGATAGGCAGAATAAATATCATCAAAATGGCCATCCTCCCAAAAGTGATCTACAGATTCAATGCAATACCCATGAAATTACCAAGGTCACTCCTCAAAGACATAAAAAAAAATCAGTCCTTCAATTCATCTGGAACAACAAAAAGTCCAGGATAGCCAAAGTAGTTCTTAGCAACAAGAACCATGCAGGAGGTATTTACAAAGCCACAGTAATAAAAACAGCATGGTATTGTCACAAAAACAGACATATAGACCAATGGAGCAGAATAGAAGACTCAGAAGGAGACCCACACGCTTACAGTCAACTGATTTTTGACAAAAGAGCCAAAAATATACACTGGAAAAAAGATAGCCTCTTTAACAAATGGTGTTGGCAAAACTGGTCAACCATATGCAGGAAAATAGAAATAAACCCCACTATCTCACCCTGCACAAGAGTCAACTCAAGGTGGATCAAAGACCTGAAAGGCTAGAGACCTTGCAGCTACTTGAAGAGGGCATAGACCCAACACTTCAACACATAGGCACAGGTAAAAATTTTCTCAACAAGACCCCAAAGCACAAGCAACTCAAAGGAAGATCAATACATGGGCTTGCATTCAACTGAAGAGCTTCTGTGCAGCAAAGGAAACTATCAAGAACCTCAACAGAGAGCCCACAGAGTGGGAGAAAATTTTTGCCAGCTACTCTTCTGATAGAGGACTAATATCTAGGATATACAGAGAGCTCAAGAAACTCACAGCTAAGAAAACAAATAACCCAATCAAAACATGGGGAAAAGGATCTAAATAGACACTTCATAAAAGAAAAAATACAAATGGCCAATAAATGTATGAGGAAATGTTCCACATCATTAGCAATCAGAGAGATGCAAATCAAAACTACCTTGAGATTTCACCTAACTCCAATCAGAATGGCAATCATAAAAAACACGAATAAGCTGGGTGTGGCGGCGCACGCTTGTAATCCCAGCATTTGGAAGGCTGAGACCGGAGGATCCGGATTCACGGCCAGCCTCAGCTACCTAGTGAGGCACTCCGCAACTTAGTGAGACTCGGTTTCAAAATAAAGAATAAAAAAATAGGGCTGGGGGTATAGCTCAAGGGTAGAATGCCCCTGAGTTCAATCCCCAGTACCGCAAAAAAAAAAAAAAAAAAAAAAAAAAAACAAAAAAAAAAAAAAAA
>PVLC010041428.1:0-13380 GCA_004027655.1 Graphiurus murinus | reverse complement strand
TTTTTTTTTTTTTTTTTGGTATTGGGAATTGAACCCCAGGGGCATTCTACCTCCTACCACCCCCAGCCCTTTTTAACAATTTTTAATTTTGGAACACAGTCTTGCTTAGTTGCTGAGGGTCTCCCTAAGTTGCTGGGGCTGGCCTTGAACCTACTATCCTCCTGTTTCGGCCTTCTAAGTACTGGGATTACAGGCAGGGGCCACTCTGCCTGGCTCCCACCAATGTACTATTATTTCCAGAAGCCACTGTACTGACGGAGCACCTCCCTGGGCCAGGCACTGCGTAAAGTGCCTTTTACTTGGTGATGATCTCAGATACCACCGAGACCACTGGGTGAGACCCATTTTGTGGACGGGCAGCTAGCTTGAGGCTCTTTCTCCTTCCCCCACCCACTACAAGGTCGGGAGAGAATCAGATCAAGGGCTGAAATTACCTTAACTACAGCTGACTTTTTTTTTTTTTCTTTTTGGTATTGGGGATTGAACTCAGGGGCATTCTACCTCCGAGCTATACCCCCAGCTCTATTTTTGATTCTTTATTTTGAAACAGGGTCTCACTAAGTTGCAGAGCACCTAACTAGGTAGCTGAGGCTGGCTGCGAACCCGGATCCTCTGGTCTCAGTCTCCTAAATGCTGGGATTACAAGCGTGCGCCACCACACCCGGCTCTACAGCTGACATTTCTGAAAGGACAGTCTCACTTATCCTCACGTGGAGCCACAGGACCTGGGCCCGGGCTTGAGCCCTTGAGCCTCGCAGGCTGTGCCTGGTGAGTGGGGGAGTTTGTGGGCGCTGGCGGGAGGGAACGGCTCACCGGACACAAGAGCGGCTATGGCCTCTCTTGCACACCTGCCCAAGGAATGCTCACTCCTAGCACGTGCAAGAATACAAACAGACGCAGTTCACGGGACACACCTGCCCAGGATCACGTGAGAGCTGAAGGGGCGACAGGGCCTCTGCTCCCTGATGGGTGGGCGGTGCGTCCCGGGCCTTTAACACAATCTCCCGGCGCTGACCTGCCACTGCTTGCCAGGCAGCTGCTTACCTGGGCCCAGCTTGGAGATGGCATATAAGAGATCATAATTTATGACTGGCGTAGCGTCTTCCACTTGCTTCCAACCAACCGGCGGAGAGGCAGGCGGCGAGATCAGGAACTGCTTGTCCGGATTGGGCGGAGCCAGGTGTGAGCTTCCTATGTGTAAAGTCTGGGGGGAGAAATGGACGCTGGTCACTGCACTGCCGGGGAAGAACTGCAGCCAGAGCAGCGCCTCGCAGAAGTTTCTGGAAGGCAGGCGTGAGGGGACAGGCCGATGGCCTGGCAGCAGAACGGAGGGTCCAGAAAGACCTGGCCGACAGTGTGCATAGAGGTCAAGGGATGTCTCAACTGTAGTTATGGAACACGGCAAGGCCCTCGGGGCGCAGGCCTCACAGACTGCGGCAAGCAGGCTTGGCTCAGACTGGCACCAAATGAACAGAGATGATTTTAGTGTAAACGAAAAAAATAAAGCCGCTGTCGCGGAGGTCAGACGGAATCTCAGAATCAATTTCTCCCAGCTCCTCAAGCCGCAGTGGCACAGAGGGAGGGTCCCCAGGCTCGGCGACAGCCCTGCAGTGAGACTGCTTGCAGGGTGGTGACCAGGTCAGGGTGCCGGGCTCCAGCTGGGCAGCGACCCCACGCTTCCCTCCCTCCTTCCGGGGATCCCAGCAGAGGACAAATGTCCAGCAGGACCAAAACTCTGCCTGCTCAGAGATTTTGAAAAACAGTACCCAAGTCTGGTCTTCAAAGTTGTGACTCCCAGATGGCTGTTTGGAAAGATCTTACACCCAAAGCCTACCAGCCTGGGTGTTCTCCGAGCTTGACCACTTCTCCCCCAGATTTTTACAATGAACATGCATTGTTTCAACAGTGAGAAAAAGTCATTGTTTCCTCCAACCTCACCCAGTGCCAAGGGCAGGGAGCTCACAGAGGAAGCCGGGGATCCAAGGTCAAGGCCCCGCTCTGGCCTCCGGCAGTGGGGAGGCGGGGAAGAGGGGTCTGCAGGGCACCTTCGTGCTTTAGTTTACACTTGAAGGGCCCAGCAAGTGTGCCCTCCTCACTCTGAGGAAGAAAAGGGGACTGGGCTCTCTGGCACCAAGTGGGAAGAGCTTCCTCCCGCTACCAGAAGGTTCTGGACAGGGTTTCCTTCTATCCCAGACAGAGGAGTGGAGCTCGGAGCAGGACATGGCTTTAGACCCATGCACAGCCTCCGCCCTCCACATCTTGGGGGCTCTGGGGCTGGACCCCAACTAACAGGAGGGTTTCTTAGCATCTGCCACCTGCTGCTTAACCCATTCTTCCCTGCAGGCCTTCCTGCCCTGCTTTGTAGGAGCAGTCATACAGCCCCTGGGCTCTGCTCCAGAGACGGACGGCTCTGCTGAGGGCCTGGGGGGACCTGTGTGCTGGACCTGCTCTGGTTCGCTCAGTCCAAAGTGGTTCTAACCCTCAAGCAAATTCATGAAAACTTTCTGTCCAAATTCTAGGGCGCTGGAGCGGCCACACCAGGACAGTAGGCTGACCCTATTGCTTCTCCACCAGAGAAGGTGGGGGAGGGGCTATTTCCAAGGTCATTTTCAAGTTCATATTGATGTCTTCAATTAGGTGAGACACTGAGATTTCTGAGTATGACTTGTCTTTCTTGGGTTGAGTTCTTGGGGCTTTCAATCAAGGTATGATGTCCTCAATATATAAGTTGCCTTAAAAAAAGGACCAGACGGAGAAGGGGGGCAGTAAGCACAGCAATGAACTTGACTCACCTGAGCAAAATATAACTTCATTTCCTTCCCCAGAAACTCAGTCTTGTGCAGCTGCAGTCTGGCATCCGCTGCAGATAAGGGGTTGCTGAAGTTTATTCGGACGCGTTTGAAGCTCTTAAAATACTGAAAGGTGATATCCTTGTCATAGGTCCTAAAGAGGGATTCAAATTTGGCCTGGAAAACAATTAAAAAAAGGAATTAAAATTCACCTGCAAATGATTAAATAAGTAAAGGATGTCATTACATTCCTGAATGAGGAAATTGAGATATCAATCATTTCAAGAATTCCCGACTTTCTCCTTGGAGAAAGGCCTGTCCCTTCTAAGGAGATGCTGTCCTTCATTTATTGATTTGTTTTGGGGGTGCTGGGGTTCAAACCCAGGCCTCGAACATTCTAAGCATCCCCGCCCAAGACACTGCTTTTTTTTTTAGGCACAATACCGGTACCGGTGATGTTATAAGAAGCTAAGAAGATATTATTTCCTAAATTCATTTAATCAGAACAATTACTAATACTTAAACACTTCCTACGATAAGAGAAAAAAATTCTTTCTAAAATAAAATGAGCATTTTCCAAGAAGGTACAGTTTAGTAATTCCTTACTGCTACCTAACCTGATATTACTATAGCCTTTCCCAAACTGGTCAGTTCCAATCCTGCTACTCGGCTCAGGGTGATATTGTATATGTCAAATATTTCTTTAGGGCTTAAAAGCTCTGTAGCTAATTTTTAAAAAAATCCCTAAATTAAAGAACTATAAACTTAAGAAAAAAAATCTTGCATTTCCTAAAGGAAGCCCTTAAAAAAAAACCTCCCACTATTGTTTTTATCTCAGCCTCTTACTTTTTAACTCTCTAAAATAATACTGGCTTAAAAATTGATGTACTGAAGTGGAGCGGTTTCTGCATGCTGGCTTTAATACAGGTCCATACCTTGCCGGGTGTTAGAAGGGCTAAGGAAAATTAACGAAACATCAAGAGCTCTTAGAATGCAAGGCTCAAGTTCCAGGGCCACAGGCTTAGGTTCAGGAAACAGTCCACCAGCCTCCTGGGAAACGGCTCTGGGGAGACCCCTCAGTCCCCCTCTCCAGGCTGGGAGCACAGTGGGGGAGCAGGAGGCCCCCACGCTCCTGGTCCTCAGGATTCCAGCCAGACGGAGGAGGTGGGGGGAGGTAGTCAGAGCATCCAGGAAGATGGCAGGAGGCGGTGACAGCGTGCAGGCTACACAGGCAGGCAGGAGGAAGGGGGCCCATGGAGTGCCCTGGGAAACTCATGGAGAGCTCCGAGGATTCTGGAGAGGAGGGAGGCCCTCTTCAGGAAAAGTCACTGCCAGGAAGCATGGTGGCCGAGTGCCTGTGGGGCTGGGGGCAGGTGACCAGCGCTCCCCACAGGGGCTCTGCCTAGGCAGGTGTGTGAAGGAAGGCAGGGCTTGAAGCTGGGCTCACCTGGCTGCTATTACCTCCCCCACCACTCTGGGGCGCCAGCGAGCCTTTGGCAGATGGGGAATTCTGCATGACCTCACCAGTAGTTATTGCGTCTGACTGCAGGGTTTTGCAGTTACTATTCAGAATTGGGGAGAGATGACTTTGATAAATATTTTTAGAATACAAGTTGGGGCTCAGGGCCAGAACAACAGAGAACCCGCATTATCTGCTAAATCCTGCTTACTACTATACTGGGCTCTTATAAAACAACCTTATTTGCTCTAATAACCATTTTCTAGTTATTTTAGTTGCTTGATAGCATCTCTACTGAGTTAAAAAAAAATAAACTAACGATTTCATTCACCTAAAACTAAGTATACTGACTTTGCAGGACATTTATACATAGAATGGGCTCTCTGACCTAGTTCAAAAACTGTGGTCCCAGGTCACTCATAGTACAAAATTATGGAGTTAAATTTGATTAAAAAAACAAAAAAATTTCACATGCCCCAAATGTAGCTCTGGCATAAAAGCATATAACACAAACACCATCCCCCCAAATAAAACATATCCAATATTCATTCATACACCATATTACTAAAGATCGGTTAGGCAGCTGGGTAGCTCCCAATGAAAAGTCTTACATTTTAATCAAATGAAGAAGAGTAGAGTGATTAAAATCACTAATTATATTAATTATCTTGACGAGAGCCGCTGCACACTTATCCCAGATTGAAATTACTTATCCAGCTTCATTATTTGCTGCATCTTCTCTAGCCAGAGGAAACTGGACTCTGGAGGCAGACCCTTGCCATTACCCCGGACACACACTAAATTGACAATATTTATTTCCTAAGATGAAATCAGATTATTCTGAACTGTAGCGAGCTGCAAAACCCTCCCTTTGCCATCAGAAGAGGCCCCGCTGGGATAAGCGAATACAGGAGTCACACAATGAGAAGCACACAGCGCCCCAACTGTCTTACTGGCGAGTTGGTCCAGGAACCTGGATGTCTTCAAACATTGAAATCTTTAAAAAAAAAAAAAAAAAACCCTCACAGTTCATTCCTTAGGAACAGCCTTTGCTTTGCAAGGCTCAGAATACTTTGGATTTATTTCAAAACCCCCAAACCCACAAGACAGCCACACACCCAAGCGCATTTCTGCTACTAAGTTCCAATTAGCGGAATGCTTTGAAAACTCTCGAGAAAATCACGTTCCGGTAGCAGCCTTACCCTGGTTTCGCTTTCGCTGAAGAGCTCGCTGTTGGCCACACAGGCAACCAGCGAGCTAAAACTGTAGTTAAAGTTTCTAAAATGCATCCTGCTCTCGGACGGGAAAGCGCTAGAGGAACAGGCAGCCCGCAGCCCGCAGCCCCAGCGAGGTTCCTGGCCAAGTGACCCTGGGTCCTCACGGAGCTGGTGCTTTTAAAGCACCGAGGGCCAGCCCCCTGGAGGGGGCGGGGAGGGGTGAGAGGGGCAGCCAGCTCCCAGAGCATCCTGTTTGGACAGCAAATTCCTGAGTCAAATCCTGCATGCTCACAGGCAGACAGGGACAAAGTGTAAGTTTCTACTGGAAAGAGGTGACGTCAACACCTTAGTCATTTTCCCTATGCTAATTGGCTCTGCCTGGGGAGCATGGAAAAACAACTGAGGTTTGCTTCCCAGCTGCTTTATCCGCCCCTCTTGCGGCATAGTTTCCACTGGTAGTAATTCCACTCAGCCGCGGGGCCAGCAGGCTCCTGGGCTGAATGGGACGACCCTTCTGAAGATGGAAAATGTTGCCGAAGAAAAAGGACGAAGGTCCCGGCAGTAAACAGCAATTAGCCTCCAGGGAAGCTTCCAAACTCTTGGGGAGTTCCTTGATCCCTGCCGGTTCCTGAAAACCTCAATCAGTGTCCCATATTTGGGGCTTTAGGGAAAACATTTTGAAATCTGTCTTGGTCAGTGAACTCTGTTTTGAAAGGAAAGAAAAAAGCAGGATTCGTTTTGAAATGCAGCGCGCTGTTTTGTTTTTCCAGTTGAACTTTATTGGCTGAGTGCCCCATTTCCCACTTGTCTTACTCCAGGGTGGGTGGTGGGGAGAGATGCTAAAACAATCCCAGGATTTTCACTTGAAAACTTTATGACTGTAATCGGAGAGCTTGGGACATGCATCGCTCGAATCATTTTCTAACAGCACTGAATTCAGGCAGGGACAGGAACACGTTTCAGAGGGGGTGTGGTTCCGTGGTAGAGCGCTTGCCTAGCAGGTGCCAGGCCCTGGGTTCCATCCTGAGCACCACAAAACCCCCCAAAAAATACAACAAAACAAAACAAACAAACAAAAAACCATAACAGCCCCTGAAATTGAGAGAGAGAGAAAGAAAAACATCAAGAGGTCCTGGTTAGTCTGATAGGCTAATTTTTCTTTTCCTTCCTTCCTTCCTTCTAGGAAAGGAAAAGAAACAGAAATCATGTGCACTATAATTGAAAAGCTAGTTCCAGGAGCCCCTTGCCTGTAAGATGCCCAGCCCAGAGCACGCTGGGATTCAAGACTGATTCTAGTTTTGTCAAACAGTCTCGATTCTAACTTTCCCGGTTTAGATCCCTTTTAACTTTCCCAGTTTGGAATCCTGTACAGTCTGGGTGCCAGGTCCTGGCCCCTCTCCCCAATCTCATGATCACCTAGAAACACACACGTTAGTTAGGCATCTGTTGGAACTCAAGTGAGGCCTCAGGAGGCTGACGCAAAGTTTCTTAGAGTTAAATCTTCTCACAGTTTAAAACAGCCTAAATGATATGGTTTAACACTCCAAGCTGACTGTTGACTTGACTGTCGTGCTCCCCACTTTGTTTATTGCTAACTTTTAACTTGTTTGCTGTTAACTTTGAACTCTTATTCCCCCCACTTTGTGCACCTGCAAAAGGTATGTTTGGTTGCATATGCTAAAACTCACACCATAAAAATATAAACTTTTTGCCTATACTATGGAAAAGTGAACTTTTCACCCCGAGCTTGTGGTTTGTCTGTATAAAAGTAACCCAAAGCGGCCACTCCGGGTTTCTTGCCTAGGTGCAGTCCTGGTTGCTGGTAATAAAGACTTTCTATTGGCAACAAACTGGTCTGGGTCATCTCTGGTGAGATACCCTGTAACACATCTTCTAGGTTAGAGGTGCACAGGGAAAATGCTAAAGCTTCCAAAAGCTAAACAGAGCCCCCCCATGCACATTTAAAAACCAACTTCAGAGCATCATTAAAGGCAGCCAATAAAAAAGAACACATGCCAGGGAAGAAGCAAGCAGTACAGTGATCTCTCCAAAAAGTAGAAAAGGCTTTCGGTGAGTGTCGCTTTACTTCAACGCACCGCATCTTGCTGCCAACTGTGTGGTTATGTAAGAACCCGGTTATGGTGTTTGCTTTGCCAAATTACCCAGAACTCCCAACCCAAAAGGACCTAAATGCATTTATTCTAAACAGCTGGGACACCGAACAGCAGGTGTGCGGCAAACAGCACGGGGCCGTGGTCGTGTTGGTACCTCTTGATGGACAGTATGAGTCTGGAGTGCTGCGGGGGCTCCCGGGGGCATGTGCAGAGATGGTGGGGGGCTGGGGGTGGAAGTGGGAGGTGTGTGTTGGGGGGCTACAGGGAAAGGGAGTGGGGAGACAGGACACAGCCCTGCACCCTACTCCTCCAGACAGCCTGAGCAGTCCCTGCCTCTGTTCCAACTCTTCCCCTTCTCTCTCTCTCTCTCTTCTGGAGTTCTCCTTGGCAGAGAGCATTAAGTGGTGATCAGAAGAATGGAGGAGGCCACTTTCATTGTCTTCTGTTTAAAAAAAAATCATGGGCCAAACCTCCAGTTCAGTTTTGTGGGCAAACTGGAACCATTTCTGTCCATCTGAGATAACATTTCCAGCTCCCTGGAATGGAGGATTTCGATTTCATTATATGAATGGAGGGAACAAAATGGCTAGCAGGGGATTCGGAGTTGCTTCCACTGTTTTTGCTCATAGAAATGATGGCTCTTCTACCAGGCTGCTCTCAAAGCCTCACGAGACCTGTGATTCTGCACCCGCCTTTGAACTGCTCAGCTCTGCCCGAATCGGATTTAGTGGATTTGGGCACTTGCATTTTTAGACCAGGAGTGGGGGCTGGTCACAGTGATGGCTGCCGTGTTGTAGGGAAGCTGGGATGGATGCTATCTGGCCTCAGAAAAAAATCACTGGGTCTCTGGAGCAGGCGAAAGCCTCCAAGGATCTGCCCCCTACAATTTTCTTGGCTGGAACAAGAGGGGTGTGGGCAGACTGGAGTTTTCGGTGTGTCACACTAGGTATCTGGCTCCTTAGTGGGTTTCCTGGGACACCTGTCCCTGTACCCAGAGGTAACCCTTCTTGAGGTGTATCTCACTTTCCCCATAGCTGCACAGTTCTTGTTGAGAAAGCCTGTTCTTTGAATGCATGTCCATCATTTGGGATTTCCCAAGGTCCTATACAAAAGATTTCTTTTACAAATAGTGATTTCACCTCTTAGAATAAAAAAGGATCCAAGCCAGCCAAGGTGGCACACATTTGGAATCCCAGTACTTGGGAGGGGGTGAGACAGGAGGATCCCAGGTTCAAGGATACACTCATCACCTTAGCAAGACCCTCATCAACTTAGCCAGACCCTGATTCAAAATAAAGAATGAAAAGGGTTGGGAGTGTAGCTCAGAGGTAGAACACACCTGACTTCAATCTCCAGTCCAAAAAAGGAAAAAAAAAAAAAAAGGATGAAAGCAAACATTAAAAATGTGGGCTTCCCTACTCATGTATTCCTTGTGGGTTGGGAGACAAGTATGTTCTTGATTCTTGCTTGCTAGTCAAATGAGTGCTTTGGAGAAAAGAGTGCCCGCAGCAGTCTCATTAGAACTCTTATAAAGCATTCTAAAAATTGCACTCAAGACAGTAAAACTGAAACTAGAAGCTAAAAGAGAAATGAAATGCTTTAGTCACACAAGCTTGACGTGTTTTGCATTTCTTCCATCCACGCCATAAAAATCATCAATGACGCTCTTTAACCTGCAGTTGCCTCCTCTGGCCCCAACAGCAGATTTGCATTGAGAAGCTTCTTTTTTCGGGGAGGGAAGATTGGGGTTTATGCTGAATTCCATCATTCCCTTGACAGCATTCCCAAAGCTGACTTAGGACGACCTCGGAATGCCATTAGACACCCGGGGGAGCCCGCAACCGTCCGGCATCACGGCAAAGCCAGCAGGCCAGAGGGAAACTGAGTTTTGACTCGGGTGTTCACCCCAGTGCAGAGCCCAGAGGGAAGCTCTCTGCAAAAGAACTCCTGGGAAAGAAAACGGCAGCAAGCCAAAAAGATGTGCGTTTCTCATACAGGCTAACGAGTCTGACATTTTATGCAAGCGTTCAGCTTCTAAGATAATGAAATACTTTTTAAAAAAAATTGTTTTGTTTCTTGGAAGTTTTCTTGCTATTCAATATCTCTAGCCCTTCCCTTTACAATGTGGAGCACTGTTCCTCAACCCCTCAAATGGAAAATACATGGGGTCTCTCTTTGACTCGTCGTTATCATTTCCTAGTCTAACAGGCATTGCTAGTTAATTGAGGAGGGGGTTCATGTTCTCAACTTGTAAAACTCCTACTCATCCTTCAAAGCCCATCACAAAGGCCACTGCTCCTGACTACAGGTTCTTTCCCTCTTTACCCCTGGTGGCCCCTGGGTTCTCACTGCAGTCCGCCTGGCAGCCTGGCTGCACTCTTCCTTGGCTCTCCTAACAGCGGTGAAAGCTTTCTGAGGACGACACGGCTTATCCTGCAGCTCCTTGGGGATGCAGACAGATGCTTGGGGAGGTCAAGGACACCGACATTCTGCAAACAGCATCGAGGAAGCCCACTGGATGCAGGCTAAGAGCCGACTCCACCAGGGCAGCAGGGCCACGGCCATTGGTGCCACACAGGAGGCGGCACGGCGTTGAAGGCACCAGCTCACGGGCCTCGCCAGGGGCACGAGCTTTGCAGCCATGAGTTTGCACAGGGAATGCCAGGTGCCTTCCCAGATGTTCCAAGCTGTCGTCATGTTGGGGTTCACAGGATGCCCTGGGAACTGCCACATGGGATGCTCCAGATGGGGGGCTCTTCCTCCTCCTTCCTTGTTCTTCCTTCCCCTCCTCTTCCCTCCTCCTTCTGTCTTCCCTCCTATTTCCTCCTCCTCTTCCCTCATTCTCCTCCTCTTCCTGATTCTTCTTCCTTCTCCTTCTTTCTTTATTTATTTTTTTTGGTATTGGGGATTGAACCCAGGGGCATTCTACCTCTGAGCTACACCCTCCACCTGATTTTATTTTTTGCTTCGAAAACAGAGTCTCACTAAGTTGCTGAGGGTCTTGCTACATTGTGAGGCTGGCCTTGAACCTGTGATCCTTCTGTCTCAACCTCCCAAGTACTGGGATTACAGGCGTGCACCACCCCGCCTGGCACTACCCTTCTTCTTACGGGTGTTCTGCAGCCGTCTCCAACACAGTCCTTTGTGTGAGGGAAGAACACATTCAATTTAGTATCTGCTCACCTTGTGTTTTTAAGTGCCTATTTTTATGGTATGCTTTATAAAGTGTCCAGTGTCAAGTACAGCTTGTACAGAGCTTACAAATAAAATGCCTGGTGGCAGAAGCACTCAAAACTATGTTCCCTGTGAAGGTTATGATCACAAACATGTGCAGGCATTAGCCTCAGCAGTGGTGTGATTAAATCCCCCATCCTCATTAGACTTCTTCATGAGGAGTGAGTGCCTGAAAGAGGAGGGGAAAGGCATTCTTGTTTCTGATATCTTTAAAGGAATTTCTATTTTGGGCCACGTCAGAGGTAATTGGGGAAAGGGCTCCAGGACTCACTGTTGCTTTGGTGCTGGTAAAATCCATTTGGCCATAGGGAAGGGCACCATTTAAAAGAAAATGGAAAACAAGGTGACGACACGTCAGAGAAGCACAGCAGAGCAGTCTTTCCTTTCTCTTGGATATTGAGGGCTCTAGTCAGAATGTCCCAGAGAAAAGGGGAAGGTGCTGGCTCTGCAACTCCACAAAGGAAGAGGACTGAGCTTCTAAATCTGAAATAAGAAAATCACTTTGAAGCCTAATGAGCATCATCTTCTGTAGGGAAACAGAAGTGATATTAATAATAAGCCGCACAGCCTGGCACATTTTGATACTTTGAAAAAATAGAAAGGTCTGAAATAACATTTGATACTTTGCACAAATTAGTACAAGAGAATCACTAGTATTTGGGGGATAATGCAGAGCTTGCATGAATGGCTTGTGCATGGCAGATGCAATGGTGCACTCGGTTCCTGTTACAGGTAAGAATGCTAAACGTGCTTTAGCAGAATGGCAATCACAGTTACTGAAAGCTTATGGTAGGCATAAAGAAAACGTGTAATCATCAAAAGAAAGAAAGAGGAAAGAAGGAAGGGAGGGAGGGAGGGAAAGAAAGAAAGGAGGAAAGAGAGAAAGAAGAAAGAAGATAAGAAAATCGCTGATCTAAAGCAGGGAGGAAGTGTATACAAATTTATTCCTAAAGACAGAGGTCACAGTTCAGCAGATTCCATCTTGTTTGCGAAATTCCGTGTGCGCTTAGAATCGCATTAACTTCTGTTTCCTTATTACCTCAGTCTTTCCTCTGTACATAAAGATTAACCGCCTCTCTGTAACTTCTTGGAAAAGCACTGCTGGCCATGTTTAAGATGAAGAAACAGCCACGGGCAAATCAAAACTCTACTTAATGACTTGGAGGCCAGCAGATGAGGATTAAGGGAGGTAACATTTATTTAGCCATCACTGGGGCCAAAGCCACCCTAATTAATCAGGCTTTCTTTACTCTGCTCCTTTCCAGACCCACCTTGCTTTGATTACTGATTTTAACTTCTGCTTTGATGACTTTCTCAGCCAGGGGCGCAATCCTGCAGTGACTAAAACCTGGGTAAGAACTGCCGCCCGCCCGTCCACCCACCCGCCTGCCCGCCGGGAGTGGGTTAGCGATATTCCTCGGGAGCTTCGGTCCCTAGAGCCTGCTTCTGCTTATTCCAGTGCTAAGTGATTTTCACAACCGTAAGCTCATTCTTTCCCAGAGAGTCAACGCCTTCACATTCAAAGTATGTGTTTCTACTTTCTACTGTGATAGCAGCTGAAAACCTTACTTCCTCCCAGCAGTATTTTCAGAAGGACTTATCTCAGAAGGAATGCCACTACACATCCCGGCCAGGAAGGGAAGTCTTATTCTGGGAGCATTCCCCAGGCAACCTGGTACAATGCTGGGGTCATTTAAACGCCACACCAATACCTGGCAAGCCAATGGCTAAACCTAAGTAAGATCAACTGGCGAGAAGGTTATGGACGTGAGCTTGAAATCTGAAAATCCTCAATTCCAGATAAAAATCACAGTTCTCGACAGCTTTGCTAAGCAGAGTTCATATCCACACCCAGTTTTAAAACTCAGGAGTCAGCTCAGAAATAGTTTTAAGTGTGCTATGTTCTCTTACCTCCTGTTTCCATTACTATCTACACACCCTTTTTCCATGTCTGGAGTTGAGAAATACCAACAGGGCCATAGCATGTGCTTTCTTTTTACACTTACACTGCACTCTTTGCTGGCTATTTAAAAGTCTGATAAGTCGCAGGAGAAAGCATATAGCCTGCCATCTTCATGAGGGACATTCGATGATTGAAAACATACTTAAGAAATGATAAACTGCAGCTGGGCACGGTGGTGCACACCTATAATCCTAGTATTTGGGAGGCTGAGACAGGAGGATGGCAGGTTTGAGGCCAGCCTCAGCAATGTAGTGAGACTCTCAGCAACCTAGTCACCAGCTTCAGTGGCTTAGCGAGACCCTGTTTCAAACTAAAAAATAAACAGGGCTGGGAGTATAGCTTGGAGGTAGAATGCCTTTGGATTCAATCCCTAGTACCAAAAAAAAAAAAAAAAAAATGATAAACGGAACACAGAACACACTAGATCCCCACCACAACTTGAATATTCACACTCATCTTCACAAAAGAAAACAAACGTGCCAGTTTCATTCACCAGGAAAATCTAGGTGTTCCATGTCAAGTGCCTAAGACTTGGGCTCATGTCTTTGCACCAGAGTGTCTGAGACACAGAGCCGCTCTCTTTCTATAAGGCTTGGTTAGTTTA
>PVLC010041427.1:0-13336 GCA_004027655.1 Graphiurus murinus | reverse complement strand
GCCTGTGGAGGTGTGCCCCTGTGACCATTGACCGAGTTACCCACTGTGGCAGGCTTATGTCGACATCTGCCAAGAGTGGGGCTATCCAGTTAGATCAAATTCAAACTGCTGGATGGCTCCTTAGCTGTGTCTGCAGGGCTGTCTTCTGGGGAATTTCTTATCTACCCTGAAGCTCAAGATGTTCTATGCTGGGAACTAAGTGACTATATTTAACAAAGAGTTGGTTCTTGAGGCTATTTATTTAGCTCCTTGAGCAATGTTAAAGGTTACTTTGCTTTCTCTGATCGTTTATTGCCGCTAGGGAAATTCACACAGACTGACAGTCTTTGTCTTGGTCCTCAGTGACCTTAGAATAGGAACAAATGCAATTACTTAATTAAATATCTGGTATTAATCCCTGTGAGCTGATAACAACCAAAGGCCAGCTCTTTGTTTTGATGACATTAGTATGGAATGGATTGGGGACTGATAAATATATTTGGTGGCTAGTATATTTTAATTTTATTATGCCTCTAGATATTTTTAATCACAAATAGTAGATTACAGAGTTGTTTACAAATTAAAAGGAAACCTAAGTACTTAGCCATAAGAGGTTGGTTAAGAAAACTGTATTTTAAGATGGAATACAACACCCATTCTAAAAATATATTTAAATAAATGATCACATTAAAAATGATATGTAGTTAAATGGAAAAATATTTTTAAACTCACAATCAGAACATGGGGTATGGGTTCATTTTTGTAAAACAACCAACAAAAGAAAACATTTGCCTTTTTTGAGAGATTTTAATCTTTATTTTTCTTATTTCTCCTTTC
Organism: Graphiurus murinus; assembly: GCA_004027655.1. Classification (NCBI taxonomy): domain Eukaryota; kingdom Metazoa; phylum Chordata; class Mammalia; order Rodentia; family Gliridae; genus Graphiurus; species Graphiurus murinus. The sequence goes on along the minus strand of PVLC010041427.1, from coordinate 12,520 downwards.
AACACAAAATATATATTGCATATATACGGAAAAATAGAAGTATTACTTTAGGATCATACATAAGGAGATAAACCATGGAAAAAGTACCATTTTGTTGTTGCAGATGAAAGACAAATTTAAAAGGCATCACATTGAAAATGTTTTCTTAAGATTTTACTTATGCAAATATTAGGGACCATATGCTGAAACTTGCAGTTTTGCATGCAAATACCTCATTTTCTAATGGCCCAAGGGATCTTGCTCAGTTTTGAGAGATTACTTAGAGTGTTTTCAAATAACCCAAACCATTTAGTAGAGTAAAAACAATAATATATTCCATCCCAAAGAGGAATGGATTAGACACATTATAAAAAAAATGTGGGTGTGTTATATTATTAATTTTACTTAGGGCTTGATTATGTCTGGATGCATTTATACTACCTCGAGAATAAGATATTTAAGTTTGGAGCAGAAATCTTATTCTTTCTAAGGTACATCTGGCCATTTGCAATTTCACCCATTGGCAGGTTTCCAAAGAGCATCCAACATGCTGCTCCAAAGGAGAGATCCTCCCTTGCATCTAGGATTATAAATAAACTTTAAAAATATTTTGTCAATGCACATGCAACATTTGAACCTCCTGAGAAGCTTCTTGTTGCTTCCAAAGTCTAAGCTTTAGATGTATAAGGCACTGCATGATTGGGCCCCTGCTCCTACACTGGTGGTATCCGTCATAATACCCAGCATTTAGAATGCTCAGACCAAAGGGCAGGCACTGATTCCTGATTCCCCTTACTTGATTGTATCATGTTTTTTTGTCTGTGTACCTATGAACATGCTCTTCCCTATGCCTGGAACACCCTGTCCCTTCTCCTGGCCAACACCTACTCAAATTTAAGGTTGGGGCTATGACATCCCATTCCCTCAGGGAAACATATTGCAGCAATTTTCACAATGACCCTGGAGAAAGTCCAGGATAAATCTCTTCTCCACCAGGGAAGAAGAGGACTGATTCTCTGATTTTCCATGGCATTACCTGGTGTAAACTATGCAAAATCTAAATTGAAAATGTAATGGTGTGTCTCAGTTGGATTCTGTTTAAATATTATACCATTTTCAAAAGATGAACTTAATTTTTTCCCCTCAATATGGTAAGTGGGAAAGAAAGAAAGATTTGAAGTAGAGAGGTTCTATGGGATTCGACTCAGCCATAAAGAAGAACAAAAGTATGTCATTTTCAGGACAAGGACAATGGATAGAATGAGATGATATTATGCTAAGTGGTATTAGCCAATAACAAAAAATGAAGGGTTATATGTTTTCTCTCTTAGGGAGAAATTGGGATATAAGAGGCACTCCAGATAAAGGAGGAGAAACCCTGGTGGAGTGATGGAGGGGGTCTGGGGAAGGGAGGTGGTGAGGAGGGAGAATTGATGAAGGAAACACTTCAACTGACACTGTGTATGTATAAAATTATCAAAGTCAATCTCAATATCCTGTAGAGGTCAGAGAGGGAGTAGGGTGGTTCTCTGGGAGACAAGCTCACCAAGTACTGTGTGCATATTTCTATCATTCTGATCTTCAATATGCTGTATGATTACAATGCACCAATAAAAGCATATCTAAAAATACTACTAATAATTTAAAGTTTAAAAAAAAAGCCCTTGGGTCTTGAGTTAGCTGTGAATGTGACCTGGAATGAGCTTTTCAACCTACGACCCCCAGCTTCCTCAGTTGTAAGTGGAGTCAATAAAAATACCTCCCTCATCACTTGAATACATGAGGTAGTATATATGAAAGCATTGTTGAGTTGAGAAAGCACCATCTGTATGTCAGTTATTTCATTGACCACATTTTCAGTAGAAGTCTCTAGAAGCATTTGGTGCTATTGGTGGCAGGAATTGGGTTGCCTGTCACTTCCCCTGTTGCTCTATCACCATCTATCAACAGACTGCACCAAATGGTTGTACAAGCTAAGGAAAAATAGTACTCTTGCTAGGCAAATGCATGGTTATGCCCACTGAGCTCCCAATTCCAAATACATTTCTAGCCCTCCTACAAAGAAATTCTGGAGACACTGCGATCTGAATGCTTCACATCCTTATAGCTACAAGCATATAGCAATCAAAACCTATCCCAATATATTTGCTTAGAATTAAATTGACCAGAAATACTAAAGGAGGTTCTTATATTACTTTATTCTGTCATTGAATATCATTGAAGTTTTGAACAATAAAAAAAGCATAATTTGGCAGAGAATTAGCACCAAGATCGGTAGAAGAAAAATTATATTTAAGTGGATTTTTAAAAGGTTTTTTTTTCTGTAGGAAAATCTCCATTTGGAAAATAGTGACATTTGACTAATTAAAACCTGAGATATCTCCAAAGGCAAAGTTTCAACACTCTCTCCTCTCTTGACTGTCAAACACTCTCTTTAAATAAGGTGTGTTGGGCTCATTGATTTGCATGAATTCTTCTGGTTTCTGTCATTTGAAAGTCGTGTCGCACAATTTTGAATGTTTATGTGCTGTGACAGGACCCATCTGTCGTGGGGATATCTAAGTGCCCCAAGCCGAGTTGGCAAAACTCAGTTAAATCTTTGTTTCTACTTGATAGAATTTAAATTATTTATAGTGGTTATGTCTCATTGATTATTAGAGAGAGTTGTTTTTTTTTTTTTTTTTTTTTTTTGATGACACAAGGATTTCCTGTCACCATTTTTTCCAGATTATGAATAAATGCAGAGCAAAGTGACACATCCTTCGTATTAACGTGAACTTTCTGATATTGTGATCCTAATTATTCAGACTGTGGTCCCTTCATTAGTTATTTATTTATTCACCTTCATTTCCCACCTCATTTTAGAAAGGATTGGTGGTGTTGTCATTTCATTAAGAAAAGTGCAAGGGAAGCTGGGTGAGAAATGTCAAGGATTCAGAAATGGGCGGCCTGGGAGCGATCGCCCTTGTGACTCCTCAGAGCTAAAACCTGAGCAGGGCAGGCTGGCTTTGGACAAGAAAGGATGGAGAGGAGAGGTCAGGCGTGAATGCCATCGGTGTCGAGATGGCTGGCGCACATGCCACAGTCGCCAATTCTTTCTGTTTCACTGGTGGGTATTAGTGCTTGCTGCCCATTTTCCTTGATATATATGCATTGGGAAACTATGTGCCTGTCACCATCCTCAGTACTAGAGAAAAATAAAACAGCGGAGGGAGCCTTTCTCCTGGAGCTTACATACTAACTGGATGAGGGAGACAACATGAGGCCAAAGTATTTATTTGAAGAGTTCTGTAGAGGTAATGTAGAGAGAGCAAGAGGGTGTACTGATAACAATGGAGACCAGGCAGAGAGGGACAGACCCTCCTTCACAAATCGCCAGCTGCTCCATCCTCATTTGTAAGAATACCCTTCAAATTAGAATGTGAGGTTGTGATATTGTAAAAATAATGGACACTGCCTCTAATTGTTTCAGGTTAAAATTTTCCCCTGCTGTATAATATAATGGTCATTATTTCAATATAATATTGTTTACTTAAAGGTTTTTGTTGTTGTTGTTGTTAATGGGGATTGAACTCAGGAGTATTCTATGTCTGAGCTACACCCCTGTACACCCCTGGCTCTTTTTATTTTTTGTTTTGAAAAAAAGGTCTCACTAAGTTGTGGAGGGTCTTGCTAATTGCTGAGGCTGATGTCAAACCTGTGATCATCCTGTTTGAGCCTCCCAAGTAGTAGGATTACAGGTGTGTATCACCACATTTGGCTGTCTTTTTAATTTTATTTACTTGTTTTTGTGAGAATAAAACAATGCTACATAATTTTATTAAATTATTAATGACTCATTTCATTTAGTTTTTATAGGCTGCAAGATAGTCATAATTATTTTTATTTTATTATTTTATGGTACTGAGGATTAAATTTAGGGACATCCTACCTCCCACTTCTGAGCTATACCCCAGTTCTTTTTGTTTTTATTTTTATTTTGAAACAGGGTGGTGCTCAGTTGCTGAGAGTTTCACTAAGTTTCTGGGACTGGCTTCAAACATGAAATTGCCCTATCTCAGTCTCCCAAGTAGTGAGATTATAGGCATGCACCACCACACCCAGCTTATGCTCTTTTTAAATTGTTTGTGCAAGAATAGTATGCATATAGGACAGAACACAAATGATAAATGTACACTTTAGTACATTTTCATGAGGTGAATATAACTATGTAATTCTACTAGATGAAACATATCAACTCCCAGAAAACACCCCTGTACCTTTTCTGACCTATTCCCATTGTTTAGTGACCTTCACAGGAATACTCACTCTTTTGTGGAGGCTTCTTTTTCTCAACACCATGCTGTGAGATTCATCCATGCTCTTGCAGGATGTAGAAGTTTGTTTCATTTCATGGAGGTGTGGTGTTTTGCATGGCTGCATCATGATGGATTTATCCTTCCTACTGTTTATGGGCATTTGTATTGTTTCCAGTTTGTGGCTATGATGAATAAAGAGGTATGAATAGCCAGGCATGGTTGTGCATGTCTGTAATCCCAGTACTTGGAGGACTGAGACAGGAGTATCACAAGTTCAAGGCTAGCCTCAGCAACTTTAGAGAGACCAAGTTTTAATATAAAAAAATAATAGGACTGGGATACCTGGAGTGGTGAAGCACGCTTGTAATCCCAGCATTTGAAAGGCTAAGACCAGAGGATCCGGGTTCACAGTCAGCCTCAGCTACTTAGTGAGGCACTCCGCAACTTAGACCCTGTTTCAAAATAAAAGAATAAAAATTAGGACTGGGGGTATAGCTCACAGGTAGAATGCCCCTGGATTCCATCCCCAGTACCACAAAATAATAATAATAATAATAATAATAATAATAATAATAATAATATAATAATAATAATAATAATAATAATAATAATAAAATAGGGGTAGGGGTATAGCTCAGAGATAGAATGCCCTTGGGTTCAGTCACCAGCAAACACACACATGCGTATACATACATACACACACATACACACATGAGCTATGAATATTGTTGTCTATGTATTTTTTGCACACACAGGTGTTTATTTCAGCAGGTAGATGTTTAGGACTAGAGTTGCTGAGAAATAAGGTGTGCATATGCTCAGCTTTAGTAGGTATTGACCAAATATTTCTATTGGTTGGCTGAGATTTCATCAGAGACACTGAACCACTACGAGTGACATAGAATGAGGCATTCGTTGCAGTGGATAACTTTATTGTGGAAGCTCAGGGAGTGAGGGTGCTGCCATTAAATCTAGTGTTGAACTTCAAATCACTCTAAGTCAGCCACACCAGTGACTAGGCAGAAGAGCTAATTATAGAAGAGAGAAATAATACATTGAGAAGGAGCACGAACCATTATAAAACTGGAACCCTTGAGAAAAACTCCAGTCAGTTAGGAAGAGCCACAAATGCTTTAACCACTCACCCCTGCCTTTTAGATGCTGAGGGTCATCAGCGGGGGAACCTGGCGTTCCTTGCCATGGAGTTGCACATGGCTTTGATCCAAGCCTTTGAGAAACTGAAGATCAAGTGAGAGCTGACAAGATGCTGGTGAGCTATTTTCCAGATCTCTTATAGAATGTCTTTCCTGGCCAATGCCAACAAAAAACCACGTGGGAAAGAACTTCTGTGAAATGTGGTTCCAGCTTGGTTGAGTATAATAAGGAGAAAGCCACCCCATTCCAGCCTTTGTCACCGTCATGCATACTGTCCTTTTGAATAATCTTTAACTTCTTTAAAAAGAGAAGCAAACTCACATTTCTACCTAACATAATTATTCCCCATACAACTTGAACATCCTAGCCCTCTCCTCAAAAGAAACTATGAAATCTTTTTATCTATTTCTCGGATAATATTATTTATTCCACTATCTGAGTCACACTTCCATTTCAAAATCCTGTATTTAATTCCCATTTCCGTGGGTATATCTTATGTTAGGCGGGAGAGAAATGGGAAAGAAGAAAATTGGTTGTTATACATGAAAACAGAGTTGCATCAAAATAAAGAAGGAATCTCCATGACCACTGTTTTCCTTATTTCTACAACTAGCCATGTAGCTGTAGCTGTTACCTTTCAATTCCAAATTTACTTTTCCCTTGGCAAGCATTCAACTGGCCATAATTTCTTTCCTGATGTTGATTCAAACCTTTATTCCTTATTACTAGGCCATTCATAGCCTGCTTGCATTGGATTATAATTGTCCATTGATATTAATGACAGGACATAAGAAGCCTAAGAGGCACCCAAAGTATATTCCATATTCCAGGCATACTCCCCTATACCCATCGTGATCCAATTTCCCCTTTATACTCAGAATTAATTATACAGACATTATAGCAACTGTTGAAGCATTGTCCTAAAAGCTTAAAGTGACTAGCTATCAATATCAACATTCAGTGGAATCATCTATCTGTCCCCTGGTAAAACTATTAAACTTTTAGGAACTTCAAACCCTATGAGAGAGATTAGTCTAATAAAATAGTCACTAATCACATGTGGCCATTGACACTGGATTTATATGACTTAAAAATAAATAAAAATTTAAATTCATTATCAGTTATAGTGGCCATATTTGGAAAGTTCAATAACCACATAGAACTAGTTGTTACCATTTTGCAATGTACAAATATGCACTGGTACTCGCTGGTCTAGAGACCCTTGAAATCCAACATTTTGGTGAAAGAAGCAAAAAGCTTGCCTGGAAAACAAACGCTAGAGCTAAGATTGAGAAGAATCTCATTTCAACTATTGATTCTTAGACCCATGGATTTTGGCTACAAAGAAACAGTACTATATATAGGCTGCTTATTTAGAGCATGTATTGTATCTTAGAGGATATAATCTCACATACATAAGAAGTTCTTCCTGAATTGGTGCCATAATTTCATCTTCAGAAAGCCATTCCGTTGTTCTATCAGTAAAACTACTTCCAGATTATGGGGACAATGATTAATTACATGCATATAAGATTGTATCCCTTGGTCAGAAGCAAAGCTGTGTGGACTTCTAAAATAGTGAAAAGGATGTTCTATGAACATGAAAGGATGATTTTAGCAAAAGCATTTAGGGCAAAAGAGGTGAATATTCAGAATAAGTGTTTATTCCAGAAAGAACAAAATGCTGCTTTTCTTACATGGAATGGTCCAATATAATCAATCTATATAGACCATCTCCTTCGATAATGATAGAGTATTGGGGACTCAGCATTGCTGGGGCAGGACAGACCTTCAGCAGGGGCTTTAACCAGATTTGCCTTAGTGAATGATAGTTTCTGATTCTGAGCTCATGAAGAAGCTCTGACAGTCATTGCCACTTTGTTCTTGAGCCAGTTGGACAAGGGCAGGAAGTTGGCCATCTCTTTTATTTAGGCAAAGCAAATTAGGAACACTGCTCAAAATTTTGTCTACTGAACAAAATTTTCAATACACATGTCCTACCACAGTGTTTAGAGTAGTTTCTACTATCTAATCAGCATGATATCATAAATATAATGAATTATCAGTGTAATGTTACCCTGTGGAATGAAGATGCCATTGATGTCCCTGTGGACTAGACTGGCATTACTAGAGGAAAGTGAATTGTTTCTAATGGTTGAGCTAGAGGAGGAGGAGGCAGAGGAGGGGAAAGAGAGAGAGAGAGGGAGAGAGAAGGAGAGAGAGAGAAAGAGAGAGAGAGAGAGAAAGAGGAGAGAGAGAGAGAGAGAGAGAGAGAGAGAGAGAGAGAGAGAGAGAGAGAGAGAGAGAGAGAGAAGGGGAGGAGGGAGGAGGGAGGAGAGAGGAGAGAGACTGCAGATGCCAAGGGATATGTTGATTTGTTCCAGTATACTACATCTGGACCAGCATCTGGGATTGGATTTCATCACCTGATTAAGTTTACAAAAATGCACTGTCGTTTTCTAAGACCCATCTGTCTTCTGCACAGGCCAAATAAGCAAGCTGACCACGAATGTAGTGGGATTACCCTACTGCGTCTTTTAAAGTCTTGTTGGTGGTCCTCATCTCTGACATCTTTTCAAGAATGTTTTATTTTTTCTTTATTATTGTGGTAGTAGAGAGAGTTCTATAAGTTTTCATAAAGACTTTCCTGCTCAAGTCTTTTCATGTTTCTTAGAAGCTGACAGAGAAAATCTGGTGGAAGTCTCTGAAGCTCTGGCTGTTATCCCATGCCAACTGGATGAGCTGGATTCAGAGCATAATAGACTACCTGCTTTATTTTGCCTGCCAAATATCACCTCCCAATCATGAAGATATTCTTTTATTATTCAACTCAGATCCTCAATCTATCTGGAATGAATTTTCATCTGTGACTTAAGCACTAAAATGCATACCTTTCCTGTATTAGTACCTGCTCAGCTCAAAATCACTTAAAAGAAATACTCATTGCTCCATTGCATTCTTCTGTAAAGTTTGTGGTAAAACAGGTGACTGTATATGGAATGAAACAGAACTTAATTACTATAATTACTATATAAGAACAGTGAGTCCTTTTTTAAAATATACTTTTATTGGTACATTGCAATTTCACATTGTCATGGAGTTCAGAGTGACAGGGGCATGCATGCACTTGGTAAATCCACCCCCGCCACACACACCAGCTCCCTCTTCACTCTCTCCCCTCCCCTGACATTGAGATTCACATTGGTATTCTCATATATGTATATAACTTCAGTGGGAGTGTTTCCTTCATTGATTCTCCCTTCCCCACAACAACACTCTGCCTTAGACCCCCTCCATCACTCCACAGGGGTTTCTCCTCCATTGTCTAAACTAATTCTTGTATCTCTACTCTCTGTCTTCCTCATATGAGGGAAAACATATGACCTTTCACTTTCTGTGACTGACTAATCTTTCTTAACATAATCTTTTTCAGGTCCATCCATTTTTCTGCAAGTGACATAGTTTTGTTCTTCTTTATTGCTGAGTAGAATTTCATTGTGTGTGCATCCTGCAATTTTGTAATTCATTCATCTGTTGATGGACATCTAGGCTGGTTCCATGATTTGGCTATTGTGAATTGTGTTGCTATAAACATGTATATGCATGTATCACTATAACATTCTGATTTTGATTCCTTTGGAAAGATACCCAGGAGTGATATAACTGAATTGTATGGTGACTCCATTCCCAGTTTTCTGAGGAATCTCCACAATTTGCAATGCCACCAACAGTATAAGAGTTCCAATTTTCCCACATCTTCATCAGCATTTATTGCTGCTTGTGTTCTTGATGCTTGCCATTTTAATTGGGGTAAGATGGAATCCCAGTATAGTTTCAAAGAACGTAAAAGGCTTAACACAGAAACAAACAAATGAAAACAAATAACTCAATCAAGAAATGGGCAATTGTAATCCCAGTATTTGGGAGGCTGAGACCGGAGGATCCGGGTTCGCGGCTAGCTCAGCTACCTAGTGAGGCCCTCCACAACTTAGTGAGACCCTGTTTCAAAATAAAGACTAAAAAATAGGGCTGGGGGTATAGCTCAAAGGTAGAATGCCCCTGAGTTCAATCCCCAGTGCCGCAAAAAAAAAAAAAAAAAAGGCAATTGAACTAAATAGACACTCCATAAAAGAAGAAATACAAATGTCCAATAAATATGTGGAAAAAAATGTTCAATATTATTAGCAATAAGAGAGATGCAAATCAAAACAGTAAGTCTTAGAGTATTACTTTGTAAGTACTCCCAAATTATTCTCCTCACTATTTTTAAAATTTTGCCTTTCCATATACATTTTAGAATTCATTTGTCCATTGCCACAAAAATTCCTGTTGAGATTTTGACTGGGATGCATCAGATCTATATAAAACAATTTGTTGAAAATTGAAATTTTTACAATATTGAGTCCTCCAATCCAGGAACATAGTGTATCCTCCTATTTATTTGTCTTTTCTAATTTCCCCCTATAAAATCTTGTAATATATTTCCCAGAAGTCATGCTCATTTTGTTTGCTAGATTTCTCCTTAGGTATCTGATATTTTTGATACTACAATAAGTGAAATTAAAAAACTATTTGAATTGTTTTTCTATTATATGTAATTTTTGGTATAGTCTTTCGTCTTGTGATTTTCTACATTTAAATAAAAGAGGAATCTGTTGAATTTTCTATGTATTCAATTATACCATATTAAAATTGACTCTAGTTGTTTCCTCTCCAGTTCTTATAACTCTTAGTTAAATATCCTTTGTTTCCTCTTGCTGACTAAAAATAATGATCATAGATAGTTGTGTCTCACTCATAATGTTATCTGCAGGCTTTTATTATAGATTCTCTTGACCTGATTAATACAATTACATTTTGACTTTCTATTCCTTATTTTCTATTTTTTAATTAATGGGTATTGATTGCTTTTCTTTCAAATGTGATGATAAACAATTAATTTTAATTTTACTAATATTTGGTAATTCACATTTATTGATTTTAGAATATTTGCCAATCTTGAAGTCCTCAAATAAACCTAATATTAAAAATGCATTATTTTGAATTTGAATTGGGTTTGCTACGTATATACATATCTTTGCATTTATGCTCAGGAGGGAGATTGCTGCTAGGTTCTGTTCTGATCTATAGATTTGGAAACTGAGGTATAAAGAGTTTAGATAATTAACCAAAACCTCTCATACCTCTTCTCCTTCCACATCCGTACCCATTCACCACTCCTCAGCCCCATTGATTGCCTGCTGCTTGTTGAACATGCTTTGCCAGACACACTCCTCTGTTATCACCCACTCTCTGCCCTCTGCCTGGGAATTTCGCCCTCTGTATGTATGAAGTCTAGTCTCTCTGCAGAGAAGCCATGGCATCAGGAAGCACCTAGAGCCAGGTCACCTCTCTAAGTAAGTGGCTAGCATGAGACTCAGAACATATCCCTTCCTTCCCCATGGATGTTTCCGGTTCTCCTGTGTCTCACCGCCGTAGCAGACACTGTTTCTTATTTTATTTATTTTATTCTATTTTATTTTGGTTCTGGGGATTAAACTCAGGAGTGTTCTACCTCTGAGCACCCTTTTTATTTTTATTTTTACTTTGAAACAGGGTCTCCCTAAGTTACTGTGTGTTGCCCTTGCACCTGCAATCCTCTTGCCTCAGCCTCCCCAGTGGGGATTACAGGTGTGAGGGAATTTAACCCAAGGGTATTCCCCTCTGAGTTACATCTCCATGTCTATTTTGTTTTATTTGTTTACTTTTATTGTGAAACAGGGTCTCACTAAGTTGCTGATGGCCTTGCTAAGTTGCTGAGGCTGACTTCAAACCTGCAATCTTTCTGTTCTCAGTCTCCCAAGGACTGGGATTATAGGCATGCTTCAACATGTCCGTCCTGGCAGGACATTTCAAATTAATTGCCTCAGTGTCTCCAAAAGAATGCGAACTCCTTTAAAAGGCAGGGTTTTGTTCTGGAGGTTCCTCTCTTCCTTCTAATTCTAGATGAGCATATGGCATATTAGAGACTTTTTTCTTACAAACATTTGTTGTATGAATGAACAAGCGAATGAATGACTTTACAAATGGCAAAAGTTACCCAATTTCTCAGAAATTCTTGCTAATTACATTTTTTTCCTTGTGAATCTAACCTTTTCCTCTCCTGCGAATCTAAGCCTGAAGAAAGACAAACTTACTGCCTTCATCATTATCTCTTTTTATAGTAATCGCTGCGGAAGGTGTTGATAGATACTTAACACATCTTGAGACGCAGCCTTGCTGTGCCCAAGGTAACTTGGAGGTGGGAGCATTAATCATTTGACATATGATAAGCTTCTGTTGTTTGCTTGTGGTACGGGGAGTTCATAATGTCCACTTTGTATGCAATATGCTTGAAAAAATGAATGATTATTGCTGATATTAAAGTAAGATATGCAACATCATGTGTAATTCATTCCCTCAGTGTGTGCCCTTTGGCTGTACTCAACCTTGTCCTTCACACCTAGTTCTGAGATAAATGTAAAAGTGGGGTTCTGTATATAAATGGGGCACCTAGCCACCAAATTGATTTCTGGGGCCAAAGAAAGGTAATTTATGAGATACACTTGTGATAGTCATGAATGTTAAGCAGAGTAGATAGCCTGGGTGGCATGACTTTGATTTTTAATTATAGGTCAACTCAGCTTAATTCCATGACATGATACTTCACCCTTCCTTTTCCTTTAACCTGAAAGCTAAAAGTGCGGTGAACTAACCTTCCAATGTCAACCTGATGTCTAGCCACTTGATAGGCTGCTCTGAGCAAGTACTTGGCCTCCTGGATCCCAATCCAAGCTTTCCTACCGTGGCCCATAAGGCTTTTCATAGGTCTTAAATTCCAGAACACAATGATTCTATATTATCATTTATGAAGGGAACCAGTTTGGGGATTGGAACTTAGCTGAGAAGTATGTTAGTCATAAGACTTATCACATTTTGATAAAAAGAGAGGAAGAGAAGATGGAAAGAAAAGAAAGTATCCTAAATAATGTATCTTATTTTTCTAATTTATGGAATACAACCCTAGTTTTAAAAACTATAACCCTAATCCCCCACATTTTACCTACCTG
>PVLC010041426.1:0-13466 GCA_004027655.1 Graphiurus murinus | reverse complement strand
GGGGGGGGTATAGCTCGGAGGTAGAATGCCCCTGGGTTCAATCCCCAGTACTGCAAAAAAAAAAAGTAAGTGGTGGCATACACTTGTAATCCCAGTACTTGGGAGGCTGACACCAAAGGATCAGAGTTTGCGGCCAGCCTCAGCTACTTAGTGAATTTAGCAATTTAGTGAAACCCTGTTTCAAAATAAAGAATAAAAAATAGGACTCAGGGTGCAGCTTGAAGGTAGAATGCCCCTGGGTTCAATTTCCAGTACCCCCCAAAAATAGTGGGATACAGTGACGCACACCTGTAATCCCAGAACTTGAGAGGCTGAGATAGGAGAATTACAGGTTCGCAGGACTGATGTCAGCATGTAGTAACTTAGTGAGACCTTGTTTTAAGATAAAAAAATAAAAAGGGCTGACTGGGGGTATAGCTAAGAAGAAGGGTCCTTGGTTTTAATCCTCAGTACCACACACAATAACAACAACAAAGCTGGGCGTGGTGGCACAGGCTTGTAATCCCAGCATTTGGGAGGCTGAGATAGGAGGATCCATGTTCAAGGCCAGCCTCAGTTACCAGTGAGGCCCTCCGCAACTTGGTGAGACCTTGTTTCCAAATAAGAAAAATAGGGCTGGTGGTACAGTTCGGAGGTAGAATGCCCCTGAGTTCAATCCTCAGTACCACAAAAAAAAATAACAACAACAACAACAAGAATAACGATGAAAAATTAAAACACAAAACACATATGCAAAGTGCACAGCAGCTGATCCTTACCTGCTGATGGCGCGTGCTGGGAAAGGTGTACTGGACAGAGTGGGGAGGGTACCGACTTTGTTCCGTGCTGAATGCGCCTTGGTTGGGAGGATACCCTGAACTGGACATTATCAGTAAAGAAGTCCTCACTGGGCTGTGAGATCAAGTCCAACAAATAATCATGTTTCTAGGAACCACCTGAACAGGATGGAAAAAAGAGAATTCATAAGAACTAAAACACCAAGTTGACTTCTAAACATTATAACTATAGCTATGTAAATAAAACCACAACTATCAGTTACTCCCATGTATTTACCTAATAGAAGTTACTGAGGTATGATAAACATTAATAGGTCCTTTTATTTATAATGAAAAGGTTCTTTTAATGTATAAAGTAAAAAACACATATGAAATCCTAGCATGGGGTGCTGGGGGCTTAGCTCAGGAGTAGGAGGACAGCACTAGCCTACCAAGCCCCAGCCCTGGGCTCCATCCCCAGCAGTAAATGACTTTCTATAAATACTTGGAGCCGGGCGAGGTGGCGCGCGCTTGTAATCCCAGCATTCGGGAGGCTGAGACCGGAGGATCCGGGTTGGCGGCCAGCCTCAGCTACCTAGTGAGGCACTCCGCAACTTAGTGAGATAGTGAGATTCGGTTTCAAAATAAAGAACAAAAAAAATAGGGCTGGGGGTATAGCTCGGAGGTAGAATGCCTGTGAGTTCAATCCCCAGTACCGCAAAAAAAAAAAAAAAAAGTTATTTATATTAGCATTTTTTTTATTTTTTTGGTGGTGGTACTAGGAATTGAACTCACAGGCATTCTACCTCCAAACTATACCCCCAGCCCTTTTTTTACTTTTTGTCTTAAAACAGGGTCTGGATAGGTTGCTGACAGTCTCATTATGTTACTGAGGCTGTTCTAGAACCTGTGATCCTCCTCTCAGCCTCTCAGCCTCTCTCAGTACCAAGATTACAGGTATGAGCCACCATGCCCACCTGTATAGTTTTTAAATAGATAAGTATCTTTTTAAATGTCTTCATTTTAGTATCTAATTTGGAGAGTAACATATATTACCAGTATAAGTAAAAGCTCTCTGGAGTCTAAAATAATCTTTAGGAATATATATAGGAATCATGCCAGGTGCAGTGGATTACGCCTGTAATCCCAGTACTTGGGAGGTTAAAACAGGAGGATCTCAGCCGGGCGTGGTGGCGCACGCTTGTAATCCCAGCATTCGGGAGGCTGAGACCGGAGGATCCGGGTTGGAGGCCAGCCTCAGCTACCTAGTGAGCCCTTCCACAACTTAGTGAGACTCGGTTTCAAAATAAACAATAAAAACTAGGGCTGGGGGTGTAGCTCGGAGGTAGAATGCCTGTTAGGTCAATCCCCAGTACTGCAAAAAAAAAACCAGGAGGATCTCAGGTTCAAGGCTGGATTTAGCAATTTAACAAAAGTTTGCAGCCAGCCTCAACAACTTTATGAGGCCCTCATCAATTTAGTGAGACCCTGCTTCAAAATAAAAACTGAAGCTGGGCATAGTGTCACATGCTTGTAATCCCAGTACTTAGGAGGCGGAGGCAGGAGGATCGCAGGTTCGCAGCCGGCTTCGGCTACTTAGTGAGGCCCTCCACAACTTAATGAGACCCTGTTTCAAAACTAAAAATAAAAAAAAATAGGGCTGGGGGTGTAGCTTAGAGGTAGAATGCCCCTGGATTCAATCCCCAGTACAGCAAAAAATTAATAAACAAAATAAGGCTGGGGTGTAGCTCAGAGGTAGAACGTCCCTAGGTTCCATTCCCAGTACCATACACACAAAAAAAATCAAAAAGGCCTGAGGATGTAGTTCTGAGGTAGAAAGTCCCTAGTTCAAACCCCCAGTACCACAAAAAATAACAAAAATTTAAAAAAGGAGTTGTGAAACCATGTTTGATGACCACTGGTCTTAAAAATTAAGTCCTCCTTAGACTGACTAGCATTAGTGCACTAGAGAAGTTAGTCACAACCATATACGCACACACACACCCCTTCTAGCAAATATACCCATAATTGAACTGTGGCTAAGATACCATGTTTAGATCAATAAAACCACCCCAAGAATATGGGATTGAGAATATCTGCTACAAGGTGGCCAGAGAAGTGAGTCAAGGTTAGCCTAAGTGCCAGAAGTTACAGGGAGCAGAAAATGCATCGAGAGGCAAGAGAGGCAGAAGCCGGAGAGCCAGCTGCCCCGAGACACAGCAGGCTTGGCTTTTATCTTTTTGTTCACAGGTCAGTTCCCAGGAGAAGCAGCTGTACTTGTTGTCCTTGGATACCTGTCCTCCTCTATCTAATACAGGCTGCGTAGGTTTTCATTTCTTAAAATCTTTAAGATCTAGCTGGGCGTGGTGGTGCATGCTTGTACTTCTAATACTTAGGAGGCTGAGACAGGAGGATTGCAGGTCTGAGGACAGCCTAAACAAGTAGTGAGACTCTCATCAACCTAGCGAGCCCTGTTTCAAAATAAAATACAGCTAGAGGTTTAGCTCAGAGTGCCCCTGGGTTCAATCCCCAGAACAACTCCCCCCCAATATATAGACAGATAGACTACCAGGATTTACAGGCATGAGCCACCACGCCCAGCTTCGACTCACTAATTTGATTTGCCTCTTCCTGTGTGGTGTTGGTATTACACTCTTCAAATGACTATAGCGTTATGGGGATTTTGTATCCGGTAGAGGAAAGCCTCCCCTCGCTACGCTGTGTTATTGCTTCTACATTCAAAGTTTTCACCTTTCACAGAAGTATCAGTCCCGTCTCAAGTCCCATAAAAACTCTGGATAAGAACTTTGACTAAAACAATAAGTCTCTTTAAATCACTAAGTATTCCCACCCTAAAACATACAGGTATGTTCTAGGGTGGCAGACAAGATATGTGTGCACAATTAAAATACAAATACTTTACAAATATGATTGCAAATTATATATAAGATAAAAAATGTGTGTATATAAATCATATCCTCATTATATGTAAAAACATCATGACAAAGATTTTATATTCATAACACATGTGTGTCGGTAACACTTGTATTTCTTTTGTTGTTTTTTGGGGGGTTTGGCAGTACTGTGGACTGAACTCAGAAGTAGTCTACCACTGAGCTATACCCCTACTATATTTTATTTTTTATTTCATTTCATTTTGCCCAGGCTGGCCTGGAACCTTTGATCCTCTCACCTCAGCCTCCCGAATAGCTGTGATTACAGGCATGTACCACCATGGCTGGCTCCCTCATACAATTAGGATAAGATTTACATATAATTAAGATGAAAACTATATATATATAATGTTCAACCATTTATTATTATGTGTTCCTTAATATACTATTTTTTTTTTTTTTTTTTTTTTGCAGAACTGGGGATTGAACCCAGGGGCATTCTACCTCCAAGCTAAACCCCAATCCTATTTTTCATTTATTTTTAAAATAGGGTCTCACTAAATTGCAGAGGGCCTCACTAAGTAGCTGAGACTGGCCACAAACCTGCGATCCTTCTGTCTCAACCTCCTAAGTACTGGGATTATAAGTGTTTTGTGTATGTGGTACTGGGGATTGAACCCAGGGGTATTATACCTCCAAGCTACACACCCAGTCCTTTTTTTTGTTTGTTTTTTGGCAGTTCTAGGAATTGAATCCAGGGGCATTCTACCTCTGAGCTACACCCCCAGCTCCTATTTTTTATTTCTTATTTGGAAACAGGGTCTCACTAAGTTGTGGAGGGCCTCACTAAGTAGCTGAGGCAGGCCGCAAACCCGGATCCTCCTATCTCAGCCTCCCAAATGCTGGGATTACAACCTTGCACTACCATGCCAGGCTCCTAAAAGTTTTTAAAAGTACCAGAAAATACAAAGTAAGAAGTCCTCTCCCTCCTGTCTCCTAAGTGCTACCTAACTGCCCTCCCAGAAGGCAACCAAACTAATTCCTAGAACATCCTTTGAAAACATCCGACACCTGCGTGAGCATGTGCATATACATTCCTGTCACATACATGGTAGTATGCTAGATATACACTCTCGTTTTATTTTTATTCATTTATTTATTTATTTTTGTGGAACTGGAGATTGAACCCAAGGGCATTCTACCTCCGAGCTACACCCCCAGCCCTATTTTTTTTTTTTGTTTTGAAACAGAGTCTAAGTTGCAAAGGGCCTCACTAAGTAGCTGAGACTGGCCATGAACCTGTGATCTTTCTGTCTCAGGCTCCCAAACACCAGGATTACAAGCGTGCGGCACAATGCCTCCAAGTTACACCCCCAGCCCGATTTTATTTCTTATTTGGAAACAGGGTCTCACTAGGTTGCTGAGAGCCTTGCTAAATTGCCATGGCTGGCTTTGAACCTGTGTTCCCTCTGTCTCAACCTCCCAAGCACTGAGATTACAAGCAAGCACCACCATACCCGGTTTATAATCTTGTTTTATTACTTAACAACATATCTTGGCAATTAATCTTATAAGCTCATAAACAGCCTCTTGGTTTTTCCTGTTGCTACAGAGTATTTCATTATAGGAATGTTCACAGATATTTTGTGAAAGTTTTCCAAGTAATTCTGATCTGCAACCCTAAGAAACGTTTAACTAATCTATCACTGAGCTTTCCTCCCAACCCAGACATCCCAAATACATAAAGCCATAAATAGAATGAAGAAGGAAAGGAAAGCTTCGTCCAGGGTCGTCACAACTCTAACCGTGGCCTACACATTAGAAATCCATGTGGATTCAGGATGTCCTGAGTTTTATGGAGTCATTTTAGTGAAATTTACTTCAGTATCTCAAAAACAAAATAAAGTGAGACTTACTTAAAAGTACTTCCAGGCCGGGTGTGGTGGTGCACCCCTGTAATCCTAGTACTTGGGAGGCTGAGACAGGAGGATTGCAGGTTCAAGGACAGTCTCAACAAGTAGTGAGACTCATCAATCTAGCAAGACCCTGTTTCAAAATAAAAATAAAAAATAGGGCTGGGGGTGTACCTCAGAGGTAGAATTTCCCTGGGTTCAATCCCCAGTATATGTGTGTGTGTGTGTGTGTGTCCTGGGTCACCAAGATACCTCTTCAAAACACTTTATAGTTTGAAACCAACTGAAGTAAAACAATCCAATCTTAGGTTAGAGCTGAAGAAGAAGACAACACCGTAAGTGGCAGTGTCCCATTATAGATTTAGTTCTTAACACCAAAACTCATTAACATGGTTGACTCATGGAATGTAAAAATTGTCTGATTCGTTTAAGAAACGTGAAGATGTGATGAACAAATGCTTCATATCATAAACACCAACATATTTAATCATGGGAACAATTTGTCAACACTAGATGTCATTGCTATCAGTGACAAGAGCATGGCTCATGCCTGTAACCCCAGTACTTCATAGGCTGAAACAGGAGGATCTCAGGTTCAAGGCCAGCCTCAGCAACGTAATAAGGCCCTCAGCAACTTAATGAGACCTTGTTTCAAAATAAAAAACAAAATAGGGCTGGAGGTGTAGCTTACAGACAGAACACCTCTGGGGTCCAATCCCCAGCACCACCACATAAAAAAAAAAAGGGGGGGACAAAAGGACATTGTATCTGAATTCCACAGATAAACCCAGAACTAGTCTTCTATATCTTGTGAACAGGCAATGAAATATGGCAAAATGAAACTGACCTATTTAAGTTCCTGTTTGAATCTTCCCATATTAAACCAAAACACTCAACAGGACACTGAGCTTGCAACAACAAAATTTCATACAATCTTCCAAAAATAAAAAGCTAATCCTCCTCTCACCAGGAACTCCTGGCTTTTGGCCTACAGTCTTTGCATAACCAAAATGTACTTGGATAGGCTTTCAAGGTGGCTAAGTTATCTTGGAAAAAAAGCTAAAAATAAAATCCACTGTGGCAAGACTGCAAATGACTCTTCAGATGAGCAAGAATGAGTCTCCCAAGGGACACAACAGAGGTGAAGCCCATACTTCACCAAAGCAGAAAAGGATCACGTAACAACTCAATTTTTTAACTGATCAAGTAAATGAATGGCATTGCAGATGGCAAAATATTTTACTAGGTTTCACTAATTCCCACAAAGCAGCCCAGTAGGTCCAAGGGTATAAGCATGTTAGGCAGGGAAGGGTTAAGAGGATAGGCCCATCCCCCTGGGTATCCCCACCAGAGACAGCCAGTGATCGGAATCTATCTCAGAGTCCAGCTCCTGGACAGGAGAGGCGAGTGAATTCTACTAATTTATGCAAGATCACAATGGTGCCATGCTGGAATAAATTCTCTCCTGTAAAATAACGTGTTCTTCTCATTTGAGAGGCGGGGAGGGGGTGTCCCAAGGGAATGCCTCACATGACACTGTGCCATCTTATTTAGAAGACAGACAGATGAGTAGGAGCTAAAGAAAAAAAGCCTTCAAAGTTAAATTGCCCTAGCATGATGCTGAAAGAAAACCTTTAATAAGGGCACAATTATTTGATAGATGTATGGTTGTGCCTTGTCCAACATATAATTATCAATAAGTAATCTTGAATAAAAGAAAAATGCTACTGTTTCACCCCCATATAAAGTGAGAAAGAAGCTTCCCAGGACAGCAGTATCAGATAACCACCCGACTGAGATCTCTGGCGTAATTATGCTACACTGAACTAATTCTCTGGAACAAAAACGCTCCCAGTATAAAAACAAGCATATTTCAAAGCCAAGTAGAATGATCACTGGCCAAACCGCTCCTTAACACAAAAAAGAAAAGTGTTATTAAGATCAGGAAAAATCAACTTCAGATGCTGGGGTGACTCAATAGATAAGCAACATCTCTGGAGCATAGTAAGTGGGCACCATGTACTGAGCAGTGGGCCAGGCCTGTGTGCACGGGCTCACCTAGGTCTGCTGACATTATTATTTCCACGGCTGCAAGAGAGGCGAGGTAACTCCCCCCAAGCAGATTTTTTTCAAGAGATGAGTTGGTTTTTTCTTCAATACCAGGAATTGAACCTAGTGTTCCATGACCTTTTTTTTTTCCCCCCCCATGGTACTGGGGACTGAACCTAGGATTTTTCTAGCTCTGTGCTATCTCCAGTCTCTCTCACACAACTTTGTGTGTGTGTGTGTGTGTGTGTGTGTGTGTGTGTGTGTGTGTGTGTGTCTTGCTAGGGATTGAATCCAGGAGTATTCTACCTCTGAGCTACACCCCTAGTCCTATTTTATTTTTATTTTGAAACAGGGTCTTGTTGGGTTGATGAGAGTCTCACTACTTGCTGAGGCTGTCCTTGAAACTGTGATCCTCCAGTCTCGGCCTCCCAAGTACTGGAATTATAAGCATGCACCACCATGGCCGGCTTAAAAATATTTTTATTTTGAGACAGGGTCTTGCCAAGTTGAACTTAGCTAAGGTCCTCCTGCCCCAGCTTCCCAAGTACCTGGGAGTACAGGTTTGTATGCCCAGAGAGAGAGGGAGAGAGAGAGAGATGTCTTAAAGATTATCAGCTTCCTCCCTTTTACCCACCAACAGAGACTTCCACAGTTTAACAGATCAACAACAAGAACAACCCCAAGACTAATAAAAATACTCTATTTCTAAGTTACATACCAAAATAAGGTAGGAAAAAGCATTTGACTTTGAGTAAGGTGTACTGAGTTCCATGGAGGACATCACCAGCGGCTCCACAGCGCCCCCTGCACTCTGCTCTTCTTTCCACACCCACCCACCACAGGCCTCTTCAGCGCGGCTTCCACCACCCTCAGCTCTAGATGCAAACGGCTCCTAATGAATCCAGGCATGGTGGTGCACACCTTTAATCCCTGAACAGGAGGATGGCAGGTTCAAGGACAGCCTGGGCAACTGAGCAAGATCCTGACTCACAATAATAAAATAAGGTAAAAGGACTGAGAATGTTAGCTCAGTAGTAAAGTGCCCCTGGGTTCAATCCCCAGCAGCCACCCCCCCCCACACACACACACACCGGCCTCCTAACCAGACTTCCCACTTCAATCCTTTCTCCACTTAAAAAGCCAAAGCTTCCATCAATCACAAGTCATTCTTCTGCTTATAACTCCCCAAGGGCTTCCTCTGCACTACAAATAAAACCAAGTGACTTCGAGGCCTTAGCTGACTTGGCCTGCTTACTAGGCCCGGGGAACATGAGCTTCCCCTCAGGTCTCAGCCTGAGGCACCACCCCCTTTGTCCTTCATTACACTCTCCTTCATACACAGGCCTGGCTCACTCAAGAGGCTGGCTCCTAGCCGGGCGTGGTGGCGCACGCTTGTAATCCCAGCATTCCGGAGGCTGAGACCGGAGGATCCGGGTTCGCGGCCAGCCTCAGCTACCTAGTGAGGCCCTCTGCAACTTAGTGAGACCCGGTTTCAAAATAAAGAATAAAAAATAGGGCTGGGGGTATAGCTCGGAGGTAGAATGCTCCTGAGTTCGATCCCCAGTACCGCAAAAAAAAAAAAGAGGCTGGCTCCTTACACTTAAGTCTTGGTTCAAATGTCGTCTCTTAGAAGAGCCTGCCCCAGCACCCTCCAGGGAAACCGCCCACGGTTATTGCCCTGTTATTTTAGATACAAATCTAAAATGGACAACTTTGATTATATTCTGTCTCCCCTACTAGAATATAAACTCTCTTGAGTCCCTTACCATATCTGCTGAATAAGAGAAATAAAGAAATGTAGAGAACTTATTTGAAGCACAGTTTGAAAAATCTACTGAAAGACATAAAAACTTATTTGAACACAAGGACAAAAGTACATGAAGATACCAATTTTCTAAAAAATAATCTATAATTCAGCCGGGCGTGGTGGCTCAAGCTTGTAATCCCAGCATTCGGGAGGCTGAGACCGGAGGATCCGGGTTCGAGGCCAGCCTCAGCTACCTAGTGAGGCACTCCGCAACTTAGTGAGACTCGGTTTCAAAATAAAAGAATAAAAAATAGGGCTGGGGGTATAGCTCGGAGGTAGAATGCCCCTGAGTTCAATCCCCAGTACCGCAAAAAAAAAAAAAAAAAAAAAAAAATCTATAATTCAATCAATATTCAGATTCTTTTAATAATTAAAATACCCCTTTTTCTTGATACTGGAGATTGAACTCAGGGGCATTCTACCTGAGCTATACTCCCGCCCTATTTTATTTTTTAGTTTGAAACAAGGTCTCACTAAGTTGCTGAGGCTGCCCTCCAACCTATGATCCTCCTGTCTCAGCTTCCCAAGATACTAGGATTACAGGTATGCACCACCAGGCCTGGCTATTAATATACTTTTTTTTCTTTGCAGTACTGGGGTTTGAACCCAGGGGCATTCTACCTCCAAGCTACACCCCCAGCCCTATTTTTTATTCTTTATTTTGAAACAGGGTCTCCCTAAGTTGCAGAGAGCCTCACTAAGTAACTGAGGTTGGCCGCAAACCCAGATCCAACCGTCTCAGTCTCCCAAGTACTGGGATTACAAGTGTGGGCCAATATACTCTTTTTTTTTTTTTTTTTTTTTTTTTTTTTTTTGTGGTACTGGGGATTGGACTCAGGGGCATTCTACCTCCAAGTTATACCCCCAGCCCTATTTTTTATTCTTTATTTTGAAACAGGGTCTCACTAAGTTGCGGAGTGCCTCACTAGGTAGCTGAGGCTGGCCTCGAACCCGGATCCTCCGGTCTCAGCCTCCCGAATGCTGGGATTACAAGCGTGTGCCACCACACCCGGCTCACCGATATACTTTTATTGGTGCACTATAATTACACATCAGAGTGAGGTTCAATGTGCACACAGCACTTGGGGTGATTCCCTGCGGCGCCCACCCCGCATGCCCTCCCCAGGCATGTCAGTGATACCTGCTCATTAGACAGACACAGCGTTACTGGAAGTGTTTACTTCATCAAGCCTCCTCTTTCTCTCGTCTCCCTCCCCAATCCCTTTCTCCACTATTCTACTCTCTCATGCATCTCAAAGCCCTTTTGTTTCCTATTTTCCCTCTAGCTTCCCTGTATGAGAGAAAACATAGGACCATTCACTTTCTTTGATTGGCTGATCTTGCTTGGTATAATCTCTAGTTCTGTCCATATTCTTGCAAATGACGTAATTGTTCCTCTTTACGGCTGGGTAAAATTCCATTAGGTGTATATACCACATTTTCTTTATCCATTAATCTACTGACAGATATCTAGGTTGGTTTATAATGTGGCTCTTGTGAATTGCAGTAATATAAAAATGGATATGCATACATCACTAGAGTATTCTGCATTTAATTCTTTTGGAAAGACATTAAGGGTGGTATTGCTGGCCACATGGTAGCTTCATTCTCCATAATGGCTGGCCTAATTCACAGTCACATGGACAGTGTACAAAAGTTCCTATTTCCGCCAGGCATTGTAGCACGGGCCCATAATCCCCATACTTGGGAGGCAACACAGGAGGATCACAGGTTCCAGGCCAGCCTCAGCAATTTAAGTGTGGCTTTCTATAACTTAGTAAGACTCTGTTTCAAAATTTTAAAAAAATATAAATAAAATATAGGCCAGGGGTGTAGTTCAGAAGTAGAATGCCCCAGGTTCAATTCCCAATAAAAAAAAAAAGAAAGAAAGGAGGCCGGGTGTGGTGGCACACACTTGTAATCCCAGCATTTGGGAGGCTGAGACCAGAGGATCCAGGTTCGTGGCCAGCCTCAGCTACCTAGTAAGGCACTCCACAACTTAGTGAGACTCCGTTTCAAAATAAAGAATAAAAAATAGGGCTGAGGGTATATCTCGGAGGTAGAATGCCCCTGAGTTCAATTCCCAAGACCCTTAAAAAAAAAAAAAAAAAAGAAAGAAAGAAACAGTAGTATACTATTTAAAATATTTCTTTTCTAATTTGATGAGAATTTTAACTCTAAGTAGACAGTGAAACCCAGAAGTCATCCCTGGCTCGTGATGAACACACCTAACAACTTTCGAGTATTTACTTACTGTGTGTCAGCTCCTATGCTAAACTTAGTTGCATTATCTCCATTTTCAAACAAGGAAATGAGATGAAGGGAAGATAAGTAAAGTATCCAAGACCACACAGTCAAGGTTAACTAAATACATAACACTAAAAGAGTAGGGGGGTGCATACATATGAAAAAAGTGAATATCCTAAAACATAAAGAACTTGATCAACCTGGAAAAAAAAAAAAGCCAACAACCAAAAAGCCAAAGAATAATAGCAGGCAATTTATGGAAGAAATACAACTCTCCCCTTAATAAAAAAGTGTTCAACTTCAGCCGCTTGTAATCCCAGCATTTGGGAGGCTGAGACTGGAGAATCCAGGTTCGAGGCCAGCCTCAGCTACCTAGTGAGGCCCTCCACAACTTAGTGAGAATCTGTTTCAAAATAAAGAATAAAAAAAAGGGGCTGGGAGTATAGCTCCGAGGGAAGTGGTAGAATGCCCCTGAGTTCAATCCCCAGTACCGGAAAAAAAAAAAAGTGTTCAACTTCAATAGATTGATAAAAGGCCAATTAGAATCAGTTTACAGCTCTTAACTTGTCAAAATATTTAATTTGTAATATCCAGTGTTAGCCAGGCTATAGACATACATATGCAGTATTTTTTTTTTTTTTTTCCGGTACTGGGGATTGAACTCAGGGGCATTCTACCTCCGAGCTATACCCCCAGCCCTATTTTTTATTCTTTATTTCAAAACCGGGTCTCACTAAGTTGCAGAGTGCCTCACTAGGTAGCTGAGGCTGGCCATGAACCCGGATCCTCCGGTCTCAGCCTCCCAAATGCTGGGATTACAAGCATGCGCTACCGCGCCCGGCTCACATACAGTATTTAAAGCTTTATAAAATTGGTACTACTGGAAGGAAGACATATATCCAAATCTACATGACACCTTTGGATTCACCAACTCCACTTCTAGGAACCTAACCTACAAAGCCCCTTGCATAGATACACAAAATATTTATGTGTACATGTGTGTAAGTATACATACGCAAAAAGTCATTATTTACAGTACTGCTTTTCTAACTAAAAAAATGTAGTGGTCATAAATTGATTAAACAAATTATGGCGTATGCTCATATGATGAAAGTGAAATACTATGCAGCTGTTAAAGAGGTAGCTCCAAATAGATAAACTTGGAATTTTAATAGACAAAAGAATATCAACATATGATGACCACAATACAGAAACTTGTATTGCACAGAAAAAAAATCTGGAAAAATGTGTAACGGGATATTACATCTAAAGAGTGGTACTTTCATTTTTTTTATATAGTCCTAGCTTGTACTTCCATAAACTATTACTCATAGTAAAGACAGGATTTTAAAATAACATCACCCGGTGTGGTGGCACACTCTTGTAATCCCAGTACTTGGGAAGCTGAGACAGGAGGATCACAAGTTTGAAGCCAGCCTCAGCAATTTAGCAAGGCTCTCTGCAACTTAGTGAGACCCTGTTTCCAAATAAGAAATAAAATCGGGCTGGGGGTATAACTTGGAGGTAGAATGCCTCTAGGTTCCATCCACAGTACAAAAATAATTAATAAAATTACTTTTCTTCTTCACGCATTAAAATGGCTTTCTATGAATATAAAGTCACTTTTCCTTCCTCTCCCCCACTTCCAGTGTGTGTCTACTCCTACATCTGGTATATTTACCCTGTGCCTATTTTGGGCCATAACTCCTAGAAAGCATAAGTTTTGGTTTTGTTCCAAATATTTCAAATATATACAATTATTGTGATTCAAAATAAATTAAAAGCCGGGCGTGGTGGCGCA
>PVLC010041425.1:0-13396 GCA_004027655.1 Graphiurus murinus | reverse complement strand
GAGCCGGGCATGGTGGCACACACTTATAATCCCAGCATTTGGGAGGCTGAGACCGGAGGATCCGGGTTCGCGGCCAGCCTCAGCTACCTAGTGAGGCACTCCGCAACTTAGTGAGACCCTGTTTCAAAATAAAGAATAAAAAATAGGGCTGGGGGTATAGCTCGGAGGTAGAATGCCCCTGAGTTCAATCCCCAGTACTGAAAAAAAAAAAAAAAGACAAGCCGGGCATCGTGGCACACACCTGTAATCTTAGTGCTTGGGAGGCTAGACAGGAGGTTCGCAGGTTGAAGGCCAGTCTCAGCAACTGAGAGAGACCCTCAGCAACTGAGCAAGACCCTGTTCCCAATAAAATAAAACAGGACTGGGGGTGTAGCTTGGAGGTAAAATGCTCCACAGTTTAATACCTAGCACCACAAAAATAAATACACAAATTAATACATGTTGAAAATGATACAGTGATAGTTTGTGATGAAATTAAAATATTTCTGTTTTCTACAATAATCTATCATTACTCCATTACGATATCAGTCTGTCATTACCCTGTTAAAATATTTGAGCATGATATATAAATTTTGTGATTTGTTTTCAACTTGGTCTCAGCAAACTAAAATTAATTTGTCTGTGTGTTGGGGGGGGGGTTTCTAAGGATTGAACCCAGGGGCCTTCTACCGCTGAGCTACACCTCCCAGGCTTTTAATTTTTGTTTTGAAACAGGGTCTCACTAGGTTGCTGAGAGCCTTGCTAAATTACTGAGCTGTTTTCAAACCTGCTATCCTCCTGTCTCAGCTTCCCAAGTACTGGGATTACAGGCATGTGCCACCATACCCAGCTGAAATTAACTTTTAAATATCAAAGAGTTACTCTGACTCAAAAAAAGATGGTTTCATTTGGCCTGATAACAGAACAACTATGTGAATATCCTCTTTATAAAAACATAGTTGATGATTTTACTGAAAGGCAAGAAAACCCATTTTTATGAAAAAAAATTTTAAGAATCTAGCCATTATTTTATTACCTATCCAAATATCACCAACCCAGGTGGATGCTCAGGCACCAGCAAGGATAATTAAGTTCAGCCATCTTCCATAATTTCGCTAATTTCAGTCACATAAAAGCCATGGCTTGCCGGGCGTAGTGGCGCATGCTTGTAATCCCAGCATTCGGGAGGCTGAGACCAGAGGATCCGGGTTCGAGGCCAGCCTCGGCTACCTAGTGAGGCACTCCACAACTTAGTGAGACCCTGTTTCAAAATAAAGAATAAAAAATAGGGCTGGGGGTGTAGCTCGGAGGTAGAATGCCCCTGAGTTCAATCCCCAGTACCGCAAAAAAAAAGAAAAAAAAACCCATGGCTTCATACAGGTTTTCATGCTTGTGGATATGAAAATACTTTCATCCAATTAAGAAAGTAACTTGACTTATAACTTTTAAATGTTTCCTGATATTGCCTGTGGTCCTCCCACCAGCTGCCCTTCTCTTGATGCTCGAAAGGGAGGGAAGGAAGAAACTCCCTGAAATGGCTAGTAAGGGATTCAAACTCATGGATGGAAGATTATTTTATAAAGGGGTGTGTGTGTGTGTATGTGTGTGTGTGTGTGTGTGTGTGTGTGAGAGAGAGAGAGAGAGACAGACAGACAGACAGACATTAGGGATTAAACTCAGAAGCCTTACGTTTGAGCTACACCCCCAGCCTTTTTCAATTTTTGTGTATGTATGTATGTATGTATGTATGTATGTATGTATTTATTTATTTTGCGGTACTAGGGATTGAATACAGGGGCATTCTACCTCCAAGCTATATCCCAGTCCTATTTTTTTTATTCTTTATTTTGAAAATGGGTCTCACTAAGTTATAGGTGGTCTCACTAAGTAGCTGAGGCTGGTGGCAAACCCGCCATCTTCCTGTCTCAGCCTCCCAAGTACTGGGATTACAAGTGTGCGCCACCACGCCCAGCTTTTATTTTTGTTTTTGAAATAGGGTCTCACTGGGTTGATGAGAGTCTCACTACTTGCTGAGGCTGACCTCGAACCTGTGATCCTCCTGTCTCAGCCTCCCAAGTACTGGGATGACAGGCGTGCACTCCTGCACCAGCTTGCAGAGGCTACATTGTACCCATTTGTCACTTTCTTCCATGTTGCCATCATTTCTCCCCTGCCGCAGCCTCCTGGCCTCCAGCCTCGGCAGCCTCCCTCCCCACAGTGCGAGCTCCTCTCACCCTTCCCTGGGTCCTCCTCCTCTCAGGACGACAGTCACAAGTCTACACACGACCACAAGGCGCACACCTGTCATCCCAGGACTTGGGAGGCTGAGGCAGGAGGATCAGAGTTTTTGTTTTGTTTTGTTTTGTTTTTGTGGTACTGGGGATTGAACTCAGGGACATTCTACCTCTGAGCTATACCCCCCAGCCCTATTTTTTATTCTTTATTTTGAAACAGGGTCTCACTAAGTTGCGGAGGGCCTCACTAAGCAGCTCAGGCTGGCCAAGGACCCAGATCCTCCGGTCTCAGCCTCCCAAATGCTCAGATTACAAGCGTGCACCACCATGCCCAGCTCAGGATCACAGTTTTGAGGATAGCCTCAGCAACTCAGAGAGACTCTTAGCAACTTAGACCCTGTTTCGAAATAAAAAATGAAATAGGAGCCAGGCATGGTGATGCACGCTTGTAATCCCAGTACTTGGGAGGCTGAGACTGGAGGATCCTGGTTCATGGCCAGCCTCAGCTACTTAGTGAGACCCTGTTTCAAAATAAAGAATAAAAAATAGGACTGAGGGTATAGTTTGCAGGTAGAATGCTCCTGGGCTCAATCCCCAGTACTGCAAAAAAAAAAGAAAAGAAAGAAAGAAAGAAAAGAAATAGGGCTGGGGGTGTAGTTCAGAGGTAGAGTGTCCCTGGGTTCAATCCCCCAGTACTCCTCCCCACCCCACCCCCCCACACACAGAAGGAAAGAAAAGAAAGAACAGAGAAGGACCCACTCTGGCCACTAGAGGGGGAACATTACACGGAAAACCTTGAAGCTGATGCTAAAAACATTCCCACAGACACCAAGGTACAAGTTTGACTCCCCAAAGATCGCTCAGAGCAGGAAGTCCACAGCCGACATGCCTCGGCCTCTGGCTTGCCTAGGATGTCCTGAAGCCAGGCCTTCGTTAGTAAGTGTGAAATTACCAACGTGAGTGCGGTCCCCACATTGGGAGGTCCCCCCTCTCCCAGGAGGGTCGCAGCCTCAGGTTCCCAGTGAGGCCCTCGGCCACCTAGCAAGACCCTGTTTCAAAATGAAAAGTACAATAGGGCTGCGGATGTAGCTCAGAGGTAGAAGGCTCCTGGGTTCAATTCCCAGTACTGCAGAAAGGAGGGAGGGAGGGAGGGAGGGAATGTCCAGGCTTAACCTGGACAGCTGTGTCACATTGAGAGACTGTGACTCGGCTGAACAAGACCTTCATCTTGCCATGGGTTTAAAGCAGGTCAAAGGCCGGGCGTGGTGGCGCACGCTTGTAATCCCAGCATTTGGGAGGCTGAGACCGGAGGATCCGGGTTCGAGGCTAGCCTCAGCTGCCTAGTGAGGCCCTCTGCAACTTAGTGAGACCCTGTTTCAAAATAAAGAATAAAAAATAGGGCTGGGGGTGTAGCTCAGAGGTAGAATGCCCCCAGGTTCCATCCCCAGTACTGCAAAAAATAATAATAATAAAATAAAAAAATAAAGCAGGTCAAAGGTTTGGCATGAAAAGACAAGAAACGATCCTAAGGCTCACTCCCCCTCTGCATGGACCCCTCCCCTTCCCCTCCTAACTTCACGGCACCCCTAAATGACAGGTGGTCCAACCTCAGCGAGCATCCGTTCAAAGACAGCAAAACTCTACACAATTAAATTTTTAAAAAACGAACCCTACAGAAACGCAAACACGGACCACCCTGTACTATTTCAATCCTCCTGCCTCGAGTCCATCTTTCCTAGATTTGCAAAATCCGAAGGCTGAGTAGGTTTAGTGACTGGCCCAAAGTCACAGGTGTGGCAGGCGGGAGGACGCAAATTGAAACCACCTCCTCCCTCTCTGCCCTTTTCTCCTTGAGGCTGTCTTGCTCCAGGAATCCCTCTTACTGGATCCGTCCCTCCCCACCCAAAACTCACAATAAAACTGCAGATTCCAGCTGGGCATGGTGGTGCATGCCTGTAATCCCAGTACTTGGGAGGCTGAGACAGGAGGATCACAGGTTCGAGGACAGCCTCCGCAAGCAGTGAACCTCTCATCAGCCTAGTGAGAACTTTTTTCAAAATAAAAATAAAATAGGGCTGGGGGTGTAGCTCAGAGGTAGAATGCCCCTGGGGTTCAATCTCTGGTGCCACAAAACAAAAACTAAACCCTGCAGATTCAATGATAGAATGGAGAGAAGAGAAGTTACGAGTGGTCTGAGTCCTAATTCTGCTTCCATCAGCCGCATCTCCCGGGCACCTTGCAGTATTTAGAGTCCCAGATTCCTACGTGTTCAGTGGGAATTCTAACCAAGAATAACCACCTCCTCCTAGCACTGGGCTTCAGATTAAATTAGAGCACGGGCAGACAGAATCCAGCACAATGCCTGGCACCCAGGCAGTGCCTAAGGTTGTTTGCTGGCAACTTAGTGAGACCCGGTTTCAAAATAAAGAATAAAAAATAGGGCAGGGGGTGTAGCTCGAAGGTAGAATGCCCGAGTTCAATCCCCAGTACCGAAAAAAAAAAAGTTGTTTGCTGGAAAGCAACCTACAGTAAAGGTAGAACAATTAACTTTTTTTTTTGGTAGTGGAAGTCGAACCCGGGAGCATTCATTCATTCTCCTTTGAGCTAAACCCCCAGCCCGTTTTGTTTCTTTTTTCTTTTGAAAGCGGTCTCGCTAAGTTGCTGAGAGTCTTAGCACTGTGCACAGCTGGGCACGCACAATTTCGAGGGCAATGAAGGTAGACTCCACCAGGGAAAGTGAGCCACTTTGGAATAGAAGGCTTTGACCTTGAAGACGCAAACACCAGCTGAAGGGGAGACAGCTGGTGACACGCGGGGTCCCACCACCATGTCACCTCTAGAGGAGGCTGCAAGAGCCAAGGGGTCTTGAGTGACATGTACCTAATATTTTGCAAATCTCTTTCTGGAAATCCTTGTATCAGGGTGATTCCAAATATAGGACTAGTTCACTTGATCCATATATACAGCATTAGTTTTCAGAAGACCCACGCCCATTATCACGGTCCCTGTGAAAAATACAACTCTAGCAGCTGTGGAACAGTTCATTTAAGTCGGGCGTGGTGCTGCACGCCTGAAATCCTAGCACTTGGGTGGCTGAGATAGTTCGAGACCAACCTCAGCAATTTAGCAAGGCCCTCTGTATATTAGCGAGACCCTGCTTCAAATGAAAAATTAAAAAATAGGGCTGGGGGTGTAGCTTGGAGGTAGAATGCCCCTGGGTTCTATCCCCAGCGCCACAAAAACAAAATAAGACCCAAAACGCAGTTCCCTTAACTGGATCCTGCTGTCCTGGCCCTTCCCGACTGTCCTGGAGGGCTGGAAGGGCTGGTCATTTTCTCCCAGGACAGACTCAGCCCCTCAGACCTTGCTTTTTAACTAGTAAGCAGCTCCCAAATTCGAGGGTCACTTGAAATGACTGGAGACTCCTCAGAGCTTTTGTAACGGGGTCATTAACAAAACAGACATTTAACATATTAGCAATCAAGACTGGGGAAACCCCCCCCCATGCTGGGATCAAACCCAGGGATACTCAACCACTGGACTACATACATGCCAGCCCTTTTTATTTTCTTTTGAGATGGAGCTTTGCTAAATTGCCCAGTCTGGCCTTGAACTTGCAATCCTCCTTCCTCAGCCTCCTAAGCCTGAATAGCGGGGATTTCACAAATGCACCATTATGTATGGCAAGACTTGGAAATTTTTGTTTGGTATGTATGTATGTATGTGTTTTTGTATGTATGTATTTTTGTGGTACCGAGGATTGAACCCAGAGGCGTTCTACCTGTTAGCTACACCCCCAGCCTATTTTATTTTTTATTTGGAAACAGGGCCTTGCTAAGTTGCTGAAGGCCTCCCTAGGTTGCTGAGGCTGGCCTCAAATCTGCAATCCTCCTATCTCAGCCTCCTAAGTACTAGGATTACTGGTATGTGCCACCATGCCCAGCTAAGACTGGGAATTTTTTTCTTTTTTTTTTCTGGTACTAGGGATGGAACCCAGGGGCATTCTACCTCCGAGCTACACCCCCCAGCCCTATTTTTTATTCTTTATTTTTAAGCAGGGTCTCACTTAGTTGCGGAGGACCTCACTAAGTAGCTGAGGCTGGCCAAGAACCTGGATCCTCTGGTCTCAGCCTCCCCAGTACTGACATTACGTGCACCACCACGCCTGACTCCCTCCTTTTTAATTACTGTTATGCCCACAGTCCATTGTGAAGTGGATTCAAAAGGACAAGCTTAAGCTGGGTGTGGTGGTGCACACCTGTAATCCTACTACTCAGGAGACTGAGACAGGAGGATCGTAGTATCAAGACCAGCCTCAACAACTTAGCGAGACCCTCAGCAACTTAGTGAGACCTTGTTTCAAAACAAAAAATAAAAGCCAATGTGGTGGCACATGCTTGTAATCCCAGTACTTGAGAGGCTGATAGGAGGGTTACAGGTTCATGGCCAGCCTCAGCTACTTAGTGAGGCCCTCCATAACTTAGTGAGACCCTATTTCAAAAAAAGAATAGACTCTTGAGTAGGGTGAGAAAGTGGGGTTTATTTCCATTCTTATGCATATGGTTAACCAGTTTTGCCAACACCATTTTTTCCAGTGTATATTTTTGGCTCCTTTGTCAAAAATCAATTGACTGTAAGTGTGTGGGTTTGTTTCTGAGTCTTACATTCTGTTCCATTGGTCTATGTTTCTGTTTTGTGCCAACACCATACAGTAATATGTGGCTCTGTAGTAGAGTTTGAAGTCAGGTATTGTGTTGCCTCCTGCGTGGTTCTTGCTGCTAAGAACTGCTTTGGCGATTCTAGGTTTTTTTGTTGTTCCAAATGAATTTAAAAACTGATTTTTCTATGTCTGTGAAGACAGATGAATGGATTACAAAACTACGGGATATGTACACAATGGAATTTTACTCAGCCATAAAGAACAAAATCATGTCATCTACAGGGAAATGGATGGAACTGGAACACATTATGCTAAGTGAGATTAGTCACAAAAAGTAAAAAATAGTATGCTCTCCCTAATATGCGGAAGCTAGGGAGACAGTGGGACATAAGAGGGACTCTAGACGAAGAAGGAGAAACCTTAGGTGAGCAAAGAATTTGACTTAACTGAAGGTGATGGGGGGGGGGACACCCTAATGAGGATGGTGTACTTTCATGAACACATCAAAGTCAATCACTAAACTGAACTTGAGAAGGAGGGAGGGGGAAGGAGTGGGGTGGAAATTGGGGAAGGGTTAAATGAGAGATGTGTGCATGTATGTCTTTACCAGCTTGTAAATCGGCAAAGATGTATAATTACAATGCACTAGTATTTAAAAAAAAATTTTTTTTTTAAAGAATAAAATAGAGTTGGAGATGTAGCTCAGAGGTAGAATGTCCCTGACTTTTCAATCTCCAGTACCGCAAAAAAATAAAAACAAAATAGGGCTAGGGATGTAGTTTGGGGATAGAATGCCCCTGGGTTTGATCCCCAGGACAAGCTGCAGAATTACACAATACCACAGCAATCAGTTCCAACTTTCCCCTTGACTGAGAACGCTATGGGGCGGGTGGGCCATGCATCATCAGGGGATTTCCTAGCTCTGAGGTCTGGGATGCCGGTATGTTTTTTATGGGGGTCAAGTTCATGCTTTCCTATGCGGCCTTTGTTCTTTATTGCGCTAAGTCCGTTTTGCTCTGTGTTTACAGCTGAATCTGTACAGCTGATCGGGCCCATCTGTTGGGTCCTTCCTGCTCCTCCGTTTTCAATAAGCACATGCCTAATAGGAACAAGTACCCAGGAAGCACTGATCAGACTACGATGAGCTAAGCAACTTATTTTTGCATTCTCTTGAATCTCTCCACAACCCCAAGAAGTGGGTAAAACTGCATTGTTTTGTGCACGTTGGGGAGTACTAGGGATTACCGAGCTACACCACCAGCCACCTTCCCTTTTTTGTGGTGCTGGGGATTGAACCCAGGAGTATTCTACCTCCAAACTACACCCCCGCCCTATTTTATTTTTATTTGGAAACGGGGTCTTGATAAATTGTTGAGAGCTTCACTAAATTCCTGAGGCCAGCTTCAAAACTGTGATCTATGTATCTCAGCCTCCTAAGTACTGAGATGATAGGTGTGTGCCCGCCCCCCCACGCCTGGCCCTTTTTATATTTTATTTTGAAACAGGGTCTCAGTGAGTTGCTGAGAGTCTTACAAAGTTGCTGAGGCTGACCTTGAACCATCGATCCTCCTGTCTCAGCCTCCCAAGTACCAGAATTACAGTGCTGGGCCAGTAGGCCCAGAGGGTAATATTTATTATTAACTGTATTTTACATGAAGATCAGTACCTGCCTAAAGGTGGCCCAGGTAAGCAGGCGGTGGTCCAGAGATCTAGTCCTGGGTGACCTCCTTCCAAAGTTTTCGCCCCATGATGTCGAACCTCCTATCAAGACAGGGTAGAAAGAGATTAATGGGGCATCCTTCCCATGTCGTGTGTATATGTGTGTGTGTGTGTGTGTGTGTGTGTGTGTGTGTGTGTGTGTGTGTGTTACTAAGGATTGAACCTAGGAGCATGCTACCTCTGAGCTACAGCCCCAGCCCTTTTTATTTACTTATTTTTATTTTTATTTATTTATTTATTTTTGCGGTACTGGGGATTGAACTCAGGGGCATTCTACCTCCGAGCTACACCCCCAGCCCTATTTTTTATTCTTTATTTTGAAACCAAGTCTCATTAAGTTGCGGAGTGCCTCACTAGGTAGCTGAGGCTGGCCGCAAACCCGGATGGATCCTCCGGTCTCAGCCTCCTGAATGCTGGGATTACAAGCGTGCGCCACCACGCCCGGCTTCCCAGCCCTTTTTAATTATATTTTTTAAACAGGGTCTCATTAAGTTGCTGAGGGTCTTGCTGAACTGCATGTTCCCTATCTCCCAAGTACTGCCTGTGTCACCCCGCCTAGCTCCATACCATTTAAAGGTGAATAAGTAAAATCTTTTTTTTTTTTTTGCAGTATTGGGGTTTGAACTCAGAGGCATTCTACCTCCGAGCTACACCCCCAGCCCTATTTTTTATCATTTATTTTGAAACTGGGTCTCACTAAGTTGCGGAGGGCCTCACTAGGTAGCTGAGGCTGGTCAGGAACCCGGATCCTCTGGTCTCAGCCTCCCAAATGCTGGGATTACAAGCATGCGCCACCACACTCGGCTAAGTAAAATCTTATTTTGCAAGCTTCTGGAGTAGAGAAAAATTGTGGACTTTGAAAAGGCAATGGACTTTGAAAAAGCAATGGACAAAGGCCCATCTGCCCAGGCACAGAGGAAATGTCGGTGACCCTTTATCAGGAAAGTCTCATCTCTGGCCCCCTGATGGCCTGTTAGCTGGTTTTACTTTTCCCCTAGGCTTTAATTCAGAGGTTCCGAGGTTCCCCTGTGGAGGTACCAAACTGACACGTAGGAAAACTTGCCTGGAGGATCAGTCATCCATTTCCCTCTGCAAAGAAAACAAGGAGTTGGTCAAACACAGGCCAGACCCAGGGGCGGGAGAGCAAGCCCATCCAGCTCCATTATTCTGAAATGGAGTCACCTTGTCCCAGGACAACTGTGACTAATTCCAGAGGCCCACGCAGCCCTCGCATAATGATGGCTTTGGGGTCAATTACCACGTGGGGCCGCTTCAAAGCTCATCTGAAGCTGAAAGTTCCCACCCGGTTGGTGCTCGGCCCTTGAACTTTCCCATCCTAAGCAGGGAAGGTTGGAGAAGACATGTTTCTTATTTCATGACCTACCGGGGTCTCGTCTGCAATGATTTTTACTTAATCAAAAAATTAATTAAACTCCTGCTCTAATGGTGTAAACACACACATCATAGTGAGGAAGGCGTTCTGACCAGCTGCCAGGTCTCCATCTGAGGAGTTAATAATTTCCTTGGCATTTTAAGCTTTAGCACCAACAAAGGCCAGCTTTCGCTAATAGCACACCCAATTCTGGCAAACCCACCCAAATCAGGTCTGCTCTTGGGGAAAGGCTGTGTTACAGAGAATGATGTTTTCGTCAGGAAAAAGAAGCAGCCGAAAGATTGGCATTTCTGTTATTTTCTGATATTAACCTGCAAACTTAGTCATAAGTACTGGCGCTAATGAAAATGAACCATGAACGGCTCTGCTGAGATTCCCATACCGGCTAACTGATCTTGGATGACGAGGTAGAGACCGAGGAGGAGAGGCACTTCTAGGTAAAATGAGTCCCTGGGGAAGCCAAGGCCCGCCTCACACTTGTATATTACCTACTCTGTCAGCTATTCTTCAGATACAATTTTGTGCTCTGTGAAATGACTCTTTTCTTTTCTAGGCTCCACACTGATGCCCCACAGTTTGATCTGGATGCGAAAGCAGTTTGTTAGGTGTTCACAGTATTAAGTCAGAATTGGTTGCCAACATTAAAAACTCAGAAGAAGCCGGGCGTGGTGGCGCACGCTTGTAATCCTAGCATTTGGGAGGCTGAGACTAGAGGATCCGGGTTCGCAGCCAGCCTCAGCTACCTAGGGAGGCACTCCGCAACTTAGTGAGACCCTGTTTCAAAATAAAGAATAAAAAATAGGGCTGGAGGTATAGCTCGGAGGTAGAATGCCCCTGAGTTCAATCCCCAGTGCCGCAAAAAAAAAAAAAAAAAAAAAAACTCAGAAGATAGTCAGGTATAGTGGTACAGGCCTGTAATCCCAGTACTTGGGAGGCTAAAACAGGAGGATCGCAGGGTTTGAGGCCAGCCTCACCAGCTTAGTGAGACTCTGTTTCAAAATAAAAAAAAAAATAGAAAGGACCAGGGGGTGTAGCTTGGAGGTAGAATGACCCTGGGTTCAAACCCCAGTACCAAACAAAAACAAAACAACCCAGAAGACATCATACAAACCTAAAAACATCCAGCTCCTCCAGATCCCAGAATGATCAAGCAACTCCATTTCTTACCTGCCTCTGCATTTCCTTCCTGCCAGCCAGCAGGTCAATTCTCTTTGGGAAAATTCTGCTAATAGTATTAGTATTTGTTGAAGGAAGGAGGGAGAAAGAATCATATGCCCAATATCACTTAGAAATTTTAAAAGAAAAATCCCATATTAGTCCCTTGTATAAAATTCCTAAAGTTTCAGAAGAGAAAGCACTGCTTAGGTTTTTTTCTTTTCAAAATATTCCTTTTGGGCTGGGGATGTAGCTCAGTGGTAGAGTGCTTACCTAACATGCAAAAGGCTTCAGGTTTGATCCCCAGCACCACACACAAAATACATTTCCTTTTGTGCTAGGTACAGTGGTGCACACCTATAATCCCAGTACTTGGGAAGCTGAGACAGGAGGATTACAAGTTCAAGGATATCCTTAGCACGTAGCAAGACTCTTAACAATCTAGTGAGACCTTGTTTCAAAAAATAAGTAAATAAAAAGGGCTGGGGATGTTGCTTGGGTAGAATGTTCCTAGGTTCAACTCCCAGTACCACACACACACAAAAAAATTCCTTTTGCTAAGTCATCTGCAAATTTTATTACACATACACATAAAAAAATTATTTTCAATTTAAAAACTGAGGTTATAAACATGATCTCCTTTGAAAAGGTGATTGTCAGCCGGGCATGGTGGCACACGCTTGTAATCCCAGCATTCGGGAGGCTGAGACCGGAGGATCCGGGTTCGTGGCCAGTCTCAGCTACCTAGTGAGGCCCTCCGCAACTTAGTGAGACTTGGTTTCAAAATAAAGAATAAAAAATAGGGCTGGGGGTGTAGCTCGGAGGTAGAATGCCCCTGAGTTCAATCCCCAGTACCGCAAAAAAAAAAAAAAGAAAAAAAAGAAAAGGTGATTGTCAAGGGAACTAAAATACTTGAATTCTCAACTGGGCATGGTGGCACATGCTTGTAATCCCAATATTTGGGAGGCTGAGACAGGAGGATTGCAGGTGCCTGGCCAGCCTCAGCTACTGAGGCCCTCCGCAACTTAGTGAGGCCCTGTTTCCAAATAAAGAATAAAAAATAGGGCTGGGGGTGTAGCTCAGAGGTAGAATGCCCCTGGGTTCCATCCCCAGTACCGCAAAAAAAAAAAAAAAGAAAAGAAACTTGAATTCCCACAGATGAAATGTCATTACCTGATTATGTTAACAACACAATTCTCTGTAAAGATAGTCCCTGGAAAACAGAAATGACCAGTGCACTATCTTGGAAAGCCAGTACTCCACCACACCCTGCCTTCATCCACACTCCCTAAAACAAATGTCACCTTCCATTGCTTTTTTCCCTGAAGGGTGATACGGACGACTGAAGTGCTTTGTCCAAAAGGGTGGAGGACAGAGAGGGTGAAAAGTCCCTCTGATATAGATTTCTATTCCATTTTAAACTGCCAGCCAAACCTTGCAAAGCTGGAGACATCTGTAATTTGACGTTTTCCAAGAAGGAAATGTCAGTCTTGATTACCACCACCATCATCGCCACCTCCCGGCCTCTTCTAATCATGTTTACAAGGCGTTAGGAAAGAGAGAAGATAGGCCCGCTTCCACTCCATGAACACCCTGAAAATAAAGGAAGGCTGTCCAGGATTCAGGACCAAGCAGATCGGAAAACAAACCTCAAATTCCTTCCACGTTTCATGGGGGCAAGAAATGAGTAAGAAACCAACCCAGTATAAACTGGCCATGGTGGCGCACAACTGTAATCCCCGCACTTGGGAGGCTGAGACAGGAGGATCCAGGTTTGTGGCCAACCTCACCAACTTAGTGAGGCCCTCCGCAACTTAGATCCTCTTTCTTTTTTTTTTTTTTTTGCAGTACTGGGGATTGAACTCAGGGGCGTTCTACCTTCGAGCTATACCCCCAGCCCTATTTTTTATTCTTTATTTTGAAACCGAGTCTCACTAAGTTGCGGAGTGCCTCACTAGGTAGCTGAGGCTGGCCACGAACCCGGATCCTCTGGTCTCAGCCTCCCAAATGCTGGGATTACAAGCGTGCGTCACCATGCCCGGCTTAGATCCTCTTTCAAAATAAAAAAAATAGAACTGGGGGTGTAGCTCAGAGGTAGAATACCCCTGGGTTCAATTCCCAGTACCATACACACACACAAAAAAAGTTGCTGAGACTGGCCTCAAACCTGGTAGCCTTTACAGGCGTGCTCCATCACGCTGGCTAGACATGGGATTCTTTTTTTTTTTTTTTTTTTTTTTTTTTTTTTTTTTTTTT
>PVLC010041424.1:0-13396 GCA_004027655.1 Graphiurus murinus | reverse complement strand
GTACTGGGGATTGAACTCAGGGGCATTCTACCTCTGAGCTACACCCCCAGCCCTATTTTTTATTCTTTATTTTGAAACCGGGTCTCACTAAGTTGTGGAGTGCCTCACTAGGTAGCTGAGGCTGGCCACGAACCCGGATCCTCCGGTCTCAGCCTCCCGAATGCTGGGATTACAAGCGTGCGCCACCACGCCCGGCTCTTTTTCTCTTTATTATAAAACAAGTTTTCAGCTGGGCATGGTGGCTCATGCTTGTGACCTAAATACTTGGGAGGCTGAGACAGGAAGATGGCAGGTTCACAGCCAGCCTCAGCTACTTGTGAGGCCCTCTGCAACTTAGTGAGAACCTGTTTCAAAATAAAGAATAAAAAATAGGACTGATGGTGTAGCTCGGAGGTAGAATGCCCCTGAGTTCAACCCGCAGTACCACTAAATACATACATAAATAAATAAATAAGTTCTCAACATAAGTAACTTCTAGCAGAGAGAGATAAGGAAAATCTGAAAACTCACCAAGGACATAGGTGGATAAAACATGCTTTAAACTTTAAGAGAAAAGATAAAACAGAACAAAGACGGCTTCTACCATGCAATCCCCTGACCTTGTCAGACCTATCTGTATCTGTGAGGATGAACCAAGAAGTGGGCCTGCACCTGCTTTTGGTGGGAAAAGACAACTATTGGCTAAGCAGGGTGGGAAAAGGGAGATAAAGAATTCTTATAAAAAATGTTATGTGTTGCTGGGCATGGTGGCGCACGTTTGTAATCCCAGCATTTGGGAGGCTGAGACCAGAGGATCCGGGTTCGCGGCCAGCCTCAGCTACCTAGTGAGGAACTCCACAACTTAGTGAGACCTGGTTTCAAAATAAAAGAATAAAAAATAGGGCTGCGGGTATAGCTCGAAGGTAGAATGCCCCTGAGTTCAATCCCC
Source organism: Graphiurus murinus (assembly GCA_004027655.1). Taxonomy (NCBI): domain Eukaryota; kingdom Metazoa; phylum Chordata; class Mammalia; order Rodentia; family Gliridae; genus Graphiurus; species Graphiurus murinus. Next base: position 12,468 of record PVLC010041424.1, on the reverse strand, counting down.
AGTACCGCAAAAAAAAAAAATGTTATGTGTTAAGCCGAGCATGGTGGCTCACGCTTGTAATCCCAGTACTTGGGAGGCTGAGACTGGAGGATCCGCGTTCTCGGCCAGCCTCAGCTACTTAGTGAGGCCCTCCACAACTTAGTGAGACCCTGTTTCAAAATAAAGAATAAAAAAATCGGGCTGGGGATGTAGCTCGAAGCCTCTGGATTCAATCCCCGGTACCAAAAAAAAAAAAAAAAGTTATGTGTTCAGAGACCTCAGTGTCTTACTTTCAAGACACTCCACTGTTGAGCTGGACGTGGTGGCGCACGCTTGTAATCCCAGCATTTGGGAGGCTGAGACCGGAGGATCCGGGTTCTCAGTCAGCCTCAGCTACCTAGTGAGGCACTCCACAACTTAGCGAGACCCAGTTTCAAAATAAAGAATAAAAAATAGGGCTGGGGGTGTAGCTCGGAGGTAGAATGCCCTTGAGTTCAATCCCCAGTACCACACACACAAAAAAAGACACTCCACTGTGTCATTTATGAGGCAGTGCTTTAATTGCTCTGCCGCCCCCCCCCCCCCCGCTACCTGTAGTAATAAAATTTTACTTAAGCTTACAGCAGTGCAGTGTTACAGCTTACAGTGTTTATTTTTTGTAAACTAGCTAAGAACAAGAACCCATGGTGACATCCGAAACTGTTATAGAAGCCATGTAAGAAAACCAATGCCTAGCAGGGAAAAAGATGGAAAGAAAAAATAGCCAAATGCCATAACCACTGTTAGGTTAGGGGAAGGATATTAAGGGTGACAAAAAAATTTGTTTTCTTTTTTTTTTTTTGACAGTACTGGGGATTGAACTCGGGGACATTCTACCTTTGAGCTATACCCTAGCCCTATTTTTTATTCTTTATTTTGAAACCGGGTCTCACAAAGTTGCGGAGGGCGGAGGGCCTCACTAAGCAGCTGAGGCTGGCTGTGCACCCGGATCCTCTGGTCTCGGCCTCCCAAATGCTGGGATTACAAGCGTGCGCCACCATACCCGGCTCGATTTTTTTTTTTTTTTTTTTTTTGTACTAGTGATTAAATCCAGAGGCATTCTACCACTGAATTACACCCCAGCCCTATTTATTTTTATTTTGAAACAGGGTCTCACTAGGTTTATGAGAGTCCCACTACTTGCTGAGGCTGTTCTTGAACCTGCGATTCTCCTGTCTCAGCCTCCCAAGTACTGGGATTACAATTGTGGGCCACCACACCCGGCTTCCCAGCCAGATTTTTTATTTTTTATTTTGAAACAGGGTCTTGCTAGGTTGATGAGTCTCACTACTTGCTGAGGCCATCCTCGAACCTGCAATCCTCCTGAATCAGTCTCCCAAGTACTAGGATTACAGGCATGTACCACCACGCCCGACTTCTTATTTATTTATTTATTTATTTATTTATTTATTTATTTATTTATTGCAGTACTGGAGATGGAACCCAGGGGTATTCTACCTCTGAGATACACCCCCAACCCTTTTTTTTTTTTTTTTTTTTTTTTGCCGTACTGGGGATTGAACTCAGGGGCATTCTACCTCCGAGCTACACCCCCAGCCCTATTTTTTATTCTTTATTTTGAAACCGGGTCTTGCTAAGTTGCGGAATGCCTCACTAGGTAGCTGAGGCTGGCCGCGAACCCAGATCCTCCGGTCTCAGCCTCCCGAATGCTGGGATTACAAGCGTGCGCCACCACGCCCGGCTCCAACCCTATTTTTTAATCTTATTTTTTGAGGTACTGGGGATTGAACTCAGGCATTCTATCTCTGAGCTATACCCCCAGCCCTATTTTTTATTCTTTATTTCAAAACAGGGTCTCACTAAGTTGCGGAGTGCCTCACTAGGTATCTGAGGCTGGCCGTGAACCCGGATCCTCTGGTCTCAGCCTCCCAAATGCTGGGATTACAAGCGTGTGCCACCATGCCCAGCTTATCCTTTATTTTGAAACAGGGTCTCAGGACAGGACCCTGGGGACAGGCGATAAACACCACGGTTTCCTTGGTCCTCAAGGGGGCAACTTGACATGTGCACTCCACTGTCACCCAGAGGTCCCCAACGGGATTTAAGTCCTAGTGATCCTCAGTCTCCCTCTCCCTCTCCTCTATCTGCATTTCCTGAACCACTTCCCCAATCTATGTGTCAGGGACTGCTTCTGGGAACCTAAGCCACTGTGTTCCCAGATTCATCCCAGCACACAGAACAAACATTTGTTGCTGAGTGCTGTGAAATCAAACAGTGCAGAAAGGTAAAAACTAAAAAGGTGGAAAAAGAAACCTCTCCACAGGTAACACCTATTAAGTTTTTTTATTTGGGGGGGGGGGTACTGGGGATTGAATCCCAGGGCATTCTACCTACAAGCAACACCCCCAGCCAATTTTATTTTTATTTTGAAACAGGGTCTTGCTAGGTTGATGAGAGTCTCATTACTTGCTGAGGTTATCTTGAAACCTGCTGTAATCCTCATGTATCAGTCTCTCAAGAACTGAGATTATAGGAATGCGCCACCACACCCAGCTTTTTTTTTTTTTTTTGCGGTTCTGGGGATTGAACTCAGGGGTGTTCTACCTTCGAGCTATACCCCCAGCCCTATTTTTTTATTCTTTATTTTGAAACCGGGTCTCACTAAGTTGCGGAGTGCCTCACTAACAGCTGAGGCTGGCTGGCCTTGAACCCCGGATTCTCCGGTCTCAGCCTCCCAAATGCTGGGATTACAAGCCTGCACCACCACGCCCAGCTTCACACCCAGCTCTTATTACATTTATTTGTTTACTTTTGAGGGGCTAGAGATAAAAGCCAGGGTGTTGTCCATGCTAGGCAAGTGCTCTACCACTGAGCTACATCTGGGCCCCTTCACTAAGTTTGATGTCTTTCTTTTTTTTAAACTTTTTTTGGGGGGGGGGGAGGTATACTGGGGATTGAACCCAGGGGCATTCTACGTCTGAGCAATATCCTCAGCCCTTTTTATGTTTTGTTTTGAAACAGGGTCTCACTAGGTTGCTGAGAGTCTTGCTAAGTTGCTGGGGCTGGCCCCAAACCTGTGATCCTCCTGTCTCAGCCTCCCAAGTACTGGGATTTCAGGTGTGCACCACCACACTCAGCTTGATGTCTCTCTTCCAGGACATTTTTCTACATGCACACAAACATATACATATAACATTCATAAGTCTAAAAAAGGAGACAGCCACCTGAGTTGTCATCCCAGCCCTGTCCCTGGGCAGGTGATCTCAGAGCATCAGTTCCTTCACCTTTCACCTGCCAAAGGGGGGGGGGGGTGGCGCAGACTTTTGTCTTGGGCCTGGCTGGGAAGGAGGCGTTAGATGGCTCCAGGCACAAAGAAGTCCTCAATGCGCCATCATCCAGGCATTTGGTGTGTCTAGCTTGTCCAGATGATCCTGCTCCCAGATTGTGCAGTGTTTCTGCATGGACTTCCAGGGCCACCTCTTCCTCCAGGTGCTCTGGGGGACAGGAGGAGGCAGCCTGGACCCAGCCCTACTTTTCCTGCAGACCAGACCTGTCCAGTTCCAGACCTTCACCAGTTCAAACATGCAGAGGGGTGGGAGGCAGTGGAGAAGAAGAGAGGGAGACAGACCCTCCGCGCATGTCCCTCCTCTCCCACACCCGGCCCTGGAGCAGCTCTGGGAGGTGAAGCTCCATCCCAAGTGTCCCCTGGGGTGGCTAGGTGGAGGGAAAGGCGAAGCTCTAAACCAGAGACCCGCTGCTTTCTGGTCCCGTCGAATTACCCCCTTTTTTTTTTTTTTCAGAGACCAAGGCCATGGGGCTAGAGAGTCCATTTTAATTGTTGGGGAGATAAGGGAGGCCTTTGGGAATAACTTCCACATGTATGAGGTTGGGGCAGGAAAATAATTTTTTTTTTCAGCCCTTTTTTTAAATAGTGCTGGGAGCCAGGCGTGGTAGCACACACTTGTAATCCTAGTACTTGGGAGGCTGAGACAGGAGGATCACAGGTTTGAGGCCAACCTGAGCTACTTAGTGAGGCCCTCCACAACTTAGTGAGACCCTGTTTCAAAATAAAGAATAAAGAATAGGGCTGAGGGTGTAGCTTGGAGGTAGAATGCTCCTGGGTCCAATCCCCAGTATAGATAGGTAGGTAGGTAGGTAGGTAGGTAGGTAGGTAGGTAGGTAGGTAGGTAGATAGGTAGATAGATAGATAGATAGATAGATAGATAGATAGATAGATAGAGTGAGCGAGCTGGGAGCCAAGTGTGGTAGCACATGCTTGTAATCCCAGTACTCGGGAGGCTAAGACAGGAGGATCGCAGGCACATGGCCAGCCTCAGTAACTTAGTTAGAACCTGTCTCAAAATAAAAAAAATAATAATATAAAGCCAGGCGTGGTGTCACACGCTTGTAATCCCAGTACTTGGGAGGCTGAGACAAGGATCACAGCCAGCCTCAGCTGCTTAGTGAGACCCTATTTCAAAATAAAGAATAAAAAATCGGGCTGGGGGTGTAGTTCAGAGGTAGAATACCCCTGGGTTCAATCTCCGGTGCCATAAAGTAAATAAATGAATAGATTCAATTCGATTCTATCCCCAGCACTACTTATTGGAGCCAGACCTCCAAGCTACACCTCCAGCCCTATTTTATTATTGTATTTTACTTTATTTTATTTTTTGTGGCACTGGGGGTTGAAACCAGAGGCATTCTACCTTTGAGCTACACTCCCAGCACAATTTTATTTCTTATTTGGAAACAGGGTCTCACTAGGTTGAAGAGAGTCTCACTGCTTGCTGAGGCTGTCCTCGAATCTGCGATCCTCCTGCCTCAGCCTCCCAAGTACTGGGATTACAGGTGTGCACCATCATACCTGGCTATAATTTTATTTATTTATTTTTGTGGTACTGAGGATTGAACCCAGGGGCATTCTACCTCCAAGCTACACCCCCAGTCGTATTTTTTATTCTTTATTTTGAAACATGGTCTCACTAAGTTGTGGAGAGCCTCACTAAGTAGCTGAGGCTGGCCTCGAACCCAGATCCTCGGATCTCAGCCTCCCAAGTACTGGGATTACAAGCATATGCCACTACGTCCAGCTCTTTTATTTATTTTTATTTTTATTTTTTGTGGCACTAGGGATTGAATCCAGGGTGAACCCAGGGGCATTCTACCTCCGAGCTACACCCCTAGACCTATTTTTTTATTCTTTATTTTGAAACAGGGTCTCATGCCGGGTGTGGTGGCGCATGCTTGTAATCCCAGCATTTGGGAGGCTGAGACCGGAGGAACCCGGTTCGCAGCCAGCCTCAGCTACCTAGTGAGGCACTCCGCAACTTAGTGAGACCTGGTTTCAAAATAAAGAATAAAAAATAGGGCTGGGGGTATAGCTCAAAGGTAGAATGCCCCTGAGTTCAATCCCCAGTACTGCAAAAAAAAAAAAAAAAAAGAAAGAAAGAAAGAAAAAAGAAACAGGGTCTCTCTAAGTTAAGGAGTACCTCACTAAGTATCTGAGGTTGGCTGCAAACCCAGATCCTCCTGTCTCAACCTTCCAAATGCTGGGATTACAGGTGTGTGCCACCATACCCATCTATTCTTTTTTTGAAACAGAGCCTCACTAAGTTGCTGAGGCTGCCTTCAAACCTGTGATCCTCTTGTCTCAGCCTCTCAAGTACTGAGATCACAGGTGTGTACCAGCACACCCAGCTTCCCAAATATTTCTGATCTGCATTTGGTTGAATTCACATGCACACTGCCTGTGGACATGAATGCCGAGGACAGAGAGGATGACCACAGCATTGCAGTGTGGGACTATCTGTGTATCACATGATATTTAGCATCCTGCCCCCACAGCTGTTTCTTTCATAACCCAAATGGGAATGGACTGGTTGAGGTTTATCTCCCACCATGCCCAGTTTGACTAATTTCCTAAAATGAATTCCTCATAGTGGATGCACTGGGTCAAAAGGTATGTATAAAATAGGCCTGTAATCCCAGTACTTGGGAGGCTGAGACAGGAGGATCACAGGTTCATGGCCAGCCTCAGCTACTTAGTGAGGCCCTCTGCAACCTAGTGAGACCCTGTTTCAAAAATAAAGAATAAGCCAGGTGTGGTGGTGCATGCTTGCAATCCCAGCATTTGAGAGGCTGAAACAGGAGGACCTGGGTTCGCGGCCAGCCTCAGCCACTTAGTGAGGCCCTCCACAACTTAGTGAGACCCTGTTTCAAAATAAAGAATAAAAAATAGGACTGGGGGTGTAGCTCGGAGGTAGAATGCCCCTGGGTTCAATCCCCAGTATGGAAAAAAAAAAGCCACAACAAAAAACGTTGGGCTGGGGATGTAGCTCAGAGGTAGAGTGCCCTTGGGTTCAATCCCCAGCACTACACACACACACACACACACACACACACACACACACACACACACACACAAATTGAAACCAGACCAAATGTGGTCATGCACATCTGTAATCCTAGTTCTCGGTAGGCTGAGACAGGAGGATTATAAGTTCCAGGGCAGCCTCAGCAACTTAGCAAGACCCTATTTCAAAATAAAATCGTTAAAATGGCTGGGGGTGCAGCTTGGAGGGAGAACACCTTGGGTTTAATCCCCAGTATCCAAAAAAAAAAAAAAAAAAGGATGGGCACTGAAAATGTTCAAATATCCTAGATAGTAGATATCTTTAGTTAGGAATTATCTAGTATCTTCTCCTTATCTATTAGATGAACAACTGTAAACCCCAAGAAGTTAAGTGATCCTCTGGCCACATGGCAAACAGGCAGGTCTTGTTTACTTGCCAGGGATGAGAGAGAAAGAGTTGATACGAACAGCTGCTCTCTTCCTCTCCGCAGAGGGAGGCCTGAGAAAGTTTTTTTGTTTTTTTAATACAGTACTGGGACATTCTATGTCTGAGCTATATTCCCAGCCCTATTTTATAATTAAGTAATCATTTAATTAATTAATTAATTAACTTGCAGTACTGGGGATTGAACCCAAGGACATTCTACCTCTGAGCTACACCCCTAGTCCTATTTTTTTTTTTTTTTTTTTTTTGCGGTACTGGGGATTGAACTCAGGGGCATTCTACCTCCGAGCTAAACCCCCAGCCCTATTTTTTATTCTTTATTTTGAAACCAAGTCTCACTAAGTTGCGGAGTGCCTCACTAGGTAGCTGAGGCTGGCCGCCCAGTCCTATTTTTAATTCTTTATTTTTTTTTATTTTTTTATTTTTTATTTTTTGCGGTACTGGGGATTGAACTCAGGGGCATTCTACCGCCGAGCTACACCCCCAGTCCTATTTTTCATTCTTTATTTTGAAACAGGGTCTCACTAAGTTGTGGAGTGCCTCACTAGGTAGCTGAGGCTGGCCGCAAACCGGGTTCCTCCGGTCTCAGCCTCCCGAATGCTGGAACTACAAGAGTGGGAGTGCGCCACCATGCCCAGCTTAATTCTTTATTTTGAAACAGGGTGTGACTACTTTGTGGAGGGCCTCACTAAGTAGCTGAGGCTGGTTACGAACCGGTGATCCTCCTGGGGTTTTTTTTTGCGGTACTGGGGATTGAACTCAGGGGCATTCTACCTCTGAGCTACACCCCCAGTCCTATTTTTTATTCTTTATTTTGAAACTGAGTCTCACTAAGTTGCGGAGTGCCTCACTAGGTAGCTGAAGCTGGCCTTGAACCCAGATCCTTCGGTCTCAGCCTCCCGAATGCTGGGATTACAAGCGTGTGCCACCACGCCCGGCTGATCCTCCTGTTTTAACCTCCCAAGTACTGGTATTACAAGCATGTTCTACCACGCCCGACTTATATTTTATTTTGAAACTGGGTCTTACTAAATTACAGATGGTCTTGCTAAGTTTCTGAGGCTGGTCGTGAACCTGTGATCTTCTGGTCTCAGCCTCCCCAAGTATTGGGATTACAAGCATGCGCCACCATGTTGGGCCAGACAAAGATTTGAATCCCACTCTGTCATATAATAGCCGTGCGACCTTGGGAAAAGCCCTGCTCCCTGATCTTCAACTTTCTTCTGGCTAAACAAGAATGCCCAGTACAAACTTAACCAAATACTTCCCTTTCTCAATAGACAAGTAAGTTCTGAGCTCCGCTGGCCCTGCACACCTGGCAAAGGTGGCATGTGGGCTGGGTTACCAGGCTACAGCTCTTCTGCTGCAAATGACCCCTGACTGTTTTAGTGTGTCTAGACAGGAACGGCTATGAACGAACTACACATCATTAGTGGAAAGCCACAGCTCCCAGGCTGTCCCGAAGGTGCTGGCTCTTGTCAGAGGACTGTGCCCTTGTTGGATCCCACAGGCTTTGTCTATGGGACTGCCAGCATATTTGGAAAATAGAGCGTCTAAGCCAGGGGGTTTTTTTGCAGCGTAGTCTCGCTTCCCTGCCCTGGGCTATCACCTGGGTGCACCCGAGAAGGCTCTGGATGTCTGCTCTGTCCCCTATGAGACCCCTCGGGCAGGAGCCTGAGGCGGCCCTGCTGCACACTCAGTCCCTGAACCCTCCTAGGCGAAGCCAGCGCCCCCCACAGCTTATTTGGATCTGTCAGCTTGAGTTGAAGACCCCAGAGGGAGCCCTGCAGGAGACACCGACACCCACCTCCCGGTGCTGTGGAATACTGCCAACAGAGCTGCTGGCGAAAGAGCTGGCACACATCACCTCTCTCTCTATCCCAGAAAAAATAAATAAATAAATACCTGCTTTTGGGCTCTTCTCGTTTCTTTCTTGGTGGAGAAAGGCCTGATTCTGGCTTCCAATCTGAACAGTCCAGCCCTTTTTCCTTCTTCTTTGCTTTTTCTCTTTCCTCTCCTTTTTCTCCTTTGGGGGGTCCTGGGGAGTCTAAAATCAAAAGGGTGGCAAAGCCCTTAACTCAGCCTCCTCCTCAGCAGAACCGCTCGTGACTTTGGGGAGGAGGGACCAAAGGGCAGGGACTGGGCAGGCACATAGACTCCCATCACACACTCATGCGCACACACACACAAATGTATATATAACATGCACATGTGTGTGTAAATACACATGCACAGATGGGGACATAAACATGACTGGCACACACACCTGTGCACATAGTCATACATAGACATGTATGGTATATATGACACCGGCAGGGGCTGGTGTGGCGACCTCGGACCTCCGACCTGCAACCTCCGACCTTGGTGAGGCAGCGGCTACCTCAGCAGGCAGCTTCCGCTTTGGTGCTAGGTGTCACTCTCAGAAGCGCAGTGTTTCCTGCCCCTCGGTCTCCGGGCTCCCCTCTATTTTGTAACTAGTTCTTTCAGTTTAAACTGTATACAGCAACTCCTGCTGTATTAAACTAACCTGGCCAGTATGCCTTGTATGCTTACTGATGTCTCTGTTCTATGCCAAGACGTGAACACAGACAGACCACATACATGGGCCTGTGTACAAAAACCCTCACATAGCCAGGCATGGTGGCGCACGCTTGTAATCCCAGTACTTGGGAGGCTGAAACTGGAGGATCGCAGGTTCTTGGCCAGCCTCAGCTACTTAGTGAGGCCCTCCACAACTTAATGAGACCCTGTTTCAAAATAAAGAATAAAAAATAGGACTGGGGGTGTGGCTCAGAGGTAGAATGCCCCTGGGTTCCATCCCCAGTACTGAAAAAAAAGAAAAAGAAAAAAAAAAAAAAAAAACACCTCACATGTCTATAAATCTTGCACCTGCATCTACCACACCGACATCCCCTTCTGGTCCAGAGGTCATCGACTGTTCACTAAGTCACTCGACAGACACACCCTGAGCTCCTGTATGAGCCAGGCACTGTACCCTCCTCCCATGAGCTGGGAGAAAGCAGGCTCGAGTCAGCCTTGCCCCTCTCACCCAACAGCCGCTTCCAGGTCTTGATAAGGACTTTGGCCAAGGACACCACCTCCTTGTCTGAGCAGTGCTTGCGAACCCCGTTCACAGCGACTCCGATCCTGGTGGTCTGCAGAGAGAGTGGGTCCGGGCTGGTGTGGGAATGGACGCTCAGGACTGGTCGCCCTACCTGGCAGGACCTGGCGCAGCTCCACCACCCCCTGCCCTCCAACGTGAACCCCACCAGAGCCCTGGCCCTGGCCCACAGCTGAGGTGACCACTCCAGCCTACAGCCACCATATATGTATTTCCTCCTCCTTCTTCTTTTTTGGTACTGGAGATTCAACCTAGGGGCATTCTACCTCTGAGCTGTACCCCCAGCTCTCCCCCCTTTTTTTGAAATAGGGTCTTGCTAGATTGCTGAGAACCATACTAAGTTGCTGAGGCTGGTCTTGAACCTATGATCCTTCTGTCTCAGCCTCCTGAGTACTGGGATTACAGACTCCCACGCCCAGTTTTTTTCTTTTTTTGGTACTGGGGATTGAGTCCAGCAGCATTCTACCTCTGAGTTACACCCCCAGCCTGAGTTACACCCTGGATCACTGGTCCCTTGAATCCCACACTGGTGGGGTGTTCAAGGACAGCAAAACAGCCTTGCCCAGACCTTGGGGCTCCCTGGATTGGACAGTACCCTGCCCCCGTGAGACACCTCAGTCAGAACCTCAACACACCCCTTCCCCAAGACTCCCCTCAGAAGTCCCTCCTCGCCCCCACCTTTAGAAGTCTCCCCGAGGCCCTGCCCCAGGGCTCCCCACATACCTGCAGCAGCTGAATGGACATCTGACAGCTGTTGAGCTTCTTCAGAAGGTCCAGGGCCCCTTCCTGTGGGAGGCCACAAGGTGAGGACTGAGGTCCCAGCTCTGCCTAGGCCCCTCTGACCACCGCGTGGGCTTGGTGGCAGGGAGGGCAGAGGATACAGACCCTGGTCCAACGACAGATGTGAGGCAGAAGGAAGGAGAGAGGGGGAAAAGGTCCTATCCCAGCCCAACTCTGAACCTCACCTCCCCACCTCCCCCAGCCAAGCAGGGCTACCCTGACCTGGCCTCTGCTTCTCCCAGGCCCTCTCCCAGCAGGCCCTCCCGCTCCACAGCTGCCTCCCGACTGAGTTACACCCGGCTTACTGTGAGGCAGAATAGGAGAAATAAAAGGAATAGGTAGAAAGGAGGAAAACAGGGTAGGAAAGGGAGAGTGTAGCTTTTAATCTAAAAACCCCACGATGAAACTTTACCATGAAGGTCTGTCTAGTAAACCTTAAAATACTGTATGTTCAGTGAACTGTGCCTACTTATTCTGTTTTTAGACAAGCATAGTGTGTAGAAGCAGCTCCGGCCTCCTGTCCTCAGATCGGTTCCCGGGGCAGCAGCTGACTGTGTCCTGTATGTCCCTCTCGCGGCTCAGCCGCCAACACCGCCCTGGCCGACCCTGGACCACATCCCACGGGCTGCCCTCTGTCAGTCCTTAGCCTCCCTCAGAGTGTGGGTTCAGTGTGTTTTCAGAGAGTGCCCTGCAGATGTGTGTGCACATGAGTGTGCTCAAGAACTTTCGGGTATACAGCTCCACGTGTGACATTAAGTGCCAGCCAGGCATTCCTCTAAGTGTTTCATCTCATAGTGACCCTCAGTAGTACGTCCTATTTGCTATCCCCATTTTTGTTTTGTGATACTAGGGATTGAACCCAGGGGCTGCACTGAGCTACACCCCCACCCTATTTTATTTTTTGTGGTACTGGGGATTGAATCCAGGGGCATTCTACCTCCGAGCTACACCCCCAGACCTATTTTTAATTCTTTATTTTATTTTTTTGTGGTACTGGGGATTAAACTCAGAGGCTTTCTACCTTTAAGCTACATCCCCAGCTCAATTTTATTTCTTATTTGGAAACAAGGTCTTACTACGTTGATGAGTCTCACTACTTGCTGGCTATCCTCGAACCTGTGATCCTCCTACCTTAGCCACCCAAGTACTGGGATTACAAGCATGCACCACCACAGGTGGCCTTATTCTTTATTTTGAGACCAGGTCTCACTAAGTTGAGGAAGGCCTCCCTATGTTGCTGAGGCTGGCCTTGAACCTTTGATCCTCCTATCTCAGCCTCTAAAGTATTGGAATTACAAGGGTGTGTCACCATGTCCGGCTCTACTATTCCCATTTTACAGAATTACTATTCTATTTTCACAGAAGTAGAACCCAAGAACAGAAAGGTTACATAATTTGTCAGTGTTCCACTTTTTTAAGGAACTGGGCTGGATTTCAAACTCGGGCCTTCCGTCTCTATAATCACCCTGCCCTGGTATGGACACAGATCTGTCTAGAGGTGCATGAGCATGGAATTACAACACAAATAAGTGTAGTCACGTGCTGGTCAGCATTTGGCGGCCAGTTCTCAAGGAATAAAAAACAACCCTGGCCGGGCGTGGTGGCGCACGCTTGTAATCCCAGCATTCGGGAGGCTGAGACCGGAGGATCCGGGTTCGCGGCCAGCCTCAGCTACCTAGTGAGGCACTCCGCAACTTAGTGAGACTCGGTTTCAAAATAAAGAATAAAAAAAATAGGGCTGGGGGTGTAGCTCGGAGGTAGAATGCCCCTGAGTTCAATCCCCAGTAC
>PVLC010041423.1:0-13388 GCA_004027655.1 Graphiurus murinus | reverse complement strand
GTGAAAATTGGATAAATAAGATTTGAGATTTTATATACTTAATTTAAACTCTTCTGTTTTGTATAATAGGATTATGATCTTTTGGGTGAAAAAATAATGTCCTGTGGTATGGATCACTCTCTTAAACTTTGGAGGATCAATTCAAAGAGAATGATGAATGCAATTAAGGAATCTTATGATTATAACCCAAATAAAACCAACAGGTAACAGTTAATATGCTTTGTTGTGCTGTTGAATAGATGTGGTTTATTTTTATCCAGAATTGTTAAATAAAACCCCTACATTAAGTTTAGAAGTCCTTCTTTTAGTAACTTTAAGGTATCATTTTACCTGCTATAAAATTTACCTCTCTCAAATGGAAGCCCTTGGCCAGGCGTGGTGGTGCATGCTTGTAAATCTAGCATTTGGGAGGCTGAGAACGGAGTATCCAGGTTTGAGGCCAGCCTCAGCTACCTAGTGAGGCCCTCCACAACTTAGTGAGACCCTGTTTCAAAATAAAGAATAAAAAATAGGGCTGGGGGTATAGCTCGGAGGTAGAATTGCCCGAGTTCAAACCCCAGTACCGCAAAAAAAAAAAAAAAAAAAAGGAAGCCCTTTATTTTTAATGTTTATGACTCAGTTTTCACAATCCCTTTTGAATTTTGTTTTCATCTAAATTTAGTAGCACATTTCACTTATTTTTATTTAGGCGCACATATACTTGACTTTGTAAATTTATAAGTATTTAATAATTTCAATAGAATGGAATGAAAAGTAAAAACCATTATTAGTAAATTCTAATTCAAGATAGTAAACCGTAATTTTTTTTTTTTTAAGAGATCCTTAGCTCTAATTCATAATAATGTAGTGCTTTCCTTTAAATAAAGCTCCCTTCAGTAAATAGAGAAAATTCAAATTCAGGGGTCTTGTTCCATGGTACTATGGGATGTAGAATTTTGCAACTTCCCTATACTTTTGAAATGTTTCAGATTGTTTTAAATGCCTCAGTTCTTTTTTTTTTTTTTTTTGCGGTACTGGGGATTGAACTCAGGGGCATTTTACCTCCGAGCTACACCCCCAGCCCTATTTTTTATTCCTTATTTTGAAACCGAGTCTCACTAAGTTGTGGAGGGCCTCACTAGGTAGCTGAGGCTGGCCGCGAACCCAGATCCTCCGGTCTCAGCCTCCCGAATGCTGGGATTACAAGCGTGTGCCACTACGCCTGGCTGCCTCAGTTCTTAATCTAGTAACTTTTTAAAATCAAGCTTTCATTAACATTTTCACCATAAATATGTCTACCTGTGATAACTTTGTATTTTTGCTTAAGCAAAGAGCTAGAGTTTATATTCTAGTTTTCAAGTCAGATTATTATTATTATTATTATTTTGCAGTACTGGGGATTGAACTCAGGGGCATTCTACCTCCGAGCTATACCCCCAGCCCTATTTTTTATTCTTTATTTTGAAACAGAGTCTCACTAAGTTGTGGCGTGCCTCACTAGGTAGCTGAGGCTGGCCGCGAACCCAGATCCTCTGGTCTCAGCCTCCCGAATGCTGGGATTACAAGCGTGCGCCCACGCCCGGCTCAAGTCAGATTATTAACAGTTAAATTTGTAAGCATCAGTAAATATTTAAGTGGAGTCATCAACCTTAGTTGTCTTTTAAAAATGAATACAACTTTAAGATTTCTACTTTAAAACATGAGAAGCTGGGTATGGTGGTGCATACCTGTAATCCCAGTTCTTAGAGGACTAAAACAGGAGGATTGCAGGTTCAAGGACACTCTGGGCAAATAGTGAGACTCTAAGCAACCTATTGAGACCCTCTTTCCAAATAAAAAATAAAATAGAGCTGGGGGTGTGGCTCAGAGGTAGAACATCTCTGTGTTCAATCCCCAGTACCACACACATACACAACAGAAACTCATGAGGGGCTAATGCAATCTTGAATTTCTATTTTTAAGTTATTTTCTTGATCTCTGGAATAAGTATAAGCTATGTTTTATAGTTTATAGAAATTAATATTGAGTTATGCTAGTCTTCTCCTTGAGAGGGCTTAAACCATAAGATTATATACACTGTACTTGGCTTTAAAACCTTTAATGTAAGTTTAAATTAAAAAATTATATCAAATCATTAATAACATTTGAATGTTTTAACAAACAAAAGATCCCAGACTTTGAATTGGAAAGATTGTTCTAGACAAATGTAGCCCAACATTGGGAAAATGTAAAGAGAAAACATGTGAATTGACTCAGATAATTCATAGCATTTAATTCTACAGTTATTTCAGTATAAAAACTGAATGATAAGCCGGGCATGGTGGCGCACACTTGTAATCCTAGTACTTGGGAGGCTGAGACTGGAGGATCGGAGTTCACAGCTAGCTTCAGCTACTTAGTGAGACCCTCTGCAACTTAGTGATACTCTGTTTCAAAATAAATACTAAAAATAGGGCTGGAGATGTAGCTCGGAGATAGAATCCCCTGGATTCAATCCCTAGTACCAAAAAACAAAAAAATCCCCAAAAACTGAATTATAGAGCTTGGTATGTAGCTCAGTGATAGAGTGCTTGCCTAGCCCTGGATTCAATCCCCAGCACCCAAAGGGGAAGAAACCCACAAAAAAGTCGCTTCCTTACTAGATCAGACATATTAGGTATACTATTGATTTACTGACTTGAGAATTGGTAAGAGCTTACTTTGTTCATTATCTTCTTACAAATATCTTTATATAGTTTCTTAAATACAGAAATTATTTGGAAATGTCTTTCTGTCAAATCACTGCAAGGCATCATTTTCAGAAATTATTGCTCAAGGCAAGACTCTCATCTAAACTTACTTAGTGGATTTTGGAATGATGTTTCATTGCTTTTAGAAAGATAACTGTCTTTTGAAATATTCTAGGTATGTTAACTTCCATGGACCATTAATGCTAAATTTTTAAAGAATTGAGTACGTAGCTGAGTATGTTTCTGTAAGGAATTTTTACCCCTGCATTTAGGTCTCTTACATTATCATTAATTAGGATAGCCAGAATTGAAGTGACTAATTTTAGGCTATATGTACTGAAAGGAAGCTGTATAGATGTTATAATACAAAAATTGAATTTGAAAGTTGATAATGGAAGAAAATTAAAAAATGGGACTTTGGCTCTCAGTAAACAGATTTAAGTATTCAGTTATCTAGAAACAGTTGTATTTTGGATTTCAGAGTTTTAAAAATCAGGCTAAGCATGTAGCTCAGTGACAGAACACTTGCCTAGTGAGCAAGAAGCCCTAGTTTTGATCCCTAGCACCACAAAAATGTTGTATAAATTAAACTATGAGAAAGAGTGTCATTCTCCTATATTTTTTCTTTTAACTTTTTACATTTCCATTCTTCCTTCAGGCCATTTATTTCTCAGAAAATCCACTTTCCTGACTTTTCTACCAGAGACATACATAGGAATTATGTTGATTGTGTGCGGTGGTTAGGCGATTTGATACTTTCCAAGGTATGGAAAAATGATGCATGTGTGCCTACATGCGGGCCTGTGTGCAGTTGAAATTCTGCAGAGAGCAGGTTTTTAAATGTAGTTTGTTAAAATGAATAACAGATGGGAAATTGCCTTTTTAAAAGTCTCATATTTTGATAGATTTGAAAACTTATTTTAGTAATAAAACATCTCAAGGGTGCTGGGCATGGTGGCACACACTTGTAATCCCAACATTTAAGAGGCTGAGACCGGAGGATCCGGGTTTGAGGCCAGCCTCAGCTACCTAGTGAGGCACTCCGCAACTTAGTGAGATCCTGTTTCAAAATAAAAAATAGGGCTGGGGGTATAGTTCGGAGGTAGGATGCCCTTGAGTTCAATCCCCAGTACCACAAAAAACAAAAAACAAAACAAAAAAACCTCAAGGAAATATAGTTCTTTATGCTCCAGTAAGAGAAGTATAGCTCAGAAGGTGACATTTACGTACTGATACTCAGTGATGTTGCAAAATGACTGATAACTAAATCCCAACAGGGTTTTACTTACTTATTTATTTTGTATGTTTGTGTCTATTTCAATTAAATTTTATTTACAAAAATAGGTGGCTGGAGTTACTTGGCTCATAGGCTATAGCTGCCCAACCTGCCTCTAGGTATACAGTCAGGCCTCTTTATCTTTGAGTTCCACATCTTTGGATTCAATCAACCACTGATTAAAGATATTTGAAAAAACAAAAAATGTATCTGTATTGACCATGTATAGATTTTATCCTGTCATTATTTCCTAAGCAATGCAGTATAGCAATTGTTTACATAGAATTTACATTGTGTTAGATATTGTAAGTAATCTACAGATAATTTAACATGTGGGAAGATGTATGTAAGCTGTGTGCAAATACTGTGTCATTTTATATAAAGTACTTGAGCATCCATGGATTTTGGTACCTGTGGGGGTTCTGGAACCAATCCCTCACAGATACTGAGGGATAATATATTAAACTCGTAATTTAGAGAAGTTACTGGTGATGGTATCAAAACATTTGAGATTATCAGATTTGGAGAAATTGCTATCTGATTTCATTCCTTGATGTGGATTTCAGGGTACTTTACATTTTCTTGGGGCAGAACCTAGTTTATTGTTTTTCTTTTCTTATGGGTTAAGTTTTACTCTTGTCTTTTTGTTTCTTCTGCTCCCCCAAACTTTTGATCTTGAAATAATTAGACTCACAGGAAGTTTCAAAAATACTGCAGAAACATCCAATATGACCAACATCCAGTTTCACCCACTGGTTATATTTTACACGACTATCATACAATATCAGATTCAGAAATTGACATTGATATAATGATAATGTGTGTGTATAGTTCCTTGTTATTTTATCACATTTATGTTATTTCAAGAATGTTACTACAGTTTGGAACCTTTTAAAACCCCCCTCCCCTGCTCAGTACAATGCCCCGGAGATCCTTCCAAGTTGTTGCCTGTATTAGAAGTTCTGTTTCACTGCTAAGTAGCATTCCATGCTGTGATGGCTGTACCATTGCAGTTTGTTTATCCTTCTGTTATAGGTCATTTTGGTCGTTTCCAGTTTGGGGCTATTACAAATAAAGCTGCTAATAAACGTTGTGTACAGGATTTTGTGGACTTTTTTCATGTCTCTGGGATAAATGCCTAGGAGGGCAATCAATTGCTGAATCATGGTAAAGTTTGTTTAGTTTTTTAAGAAACTGCCAAACTATTTTCCAGAGTGGCCGTGCCATTTTACATTCTCACCAGCAATGTATGAGAGATCCAGTGTCTCCGAATCTTCGCCAGCATTTGGTATTGTCATTATTTTTTATTTTAGCTGTTCGGATAGGTGTGTAGTGATATCTCATCATGGTCTTAATTTGCGTTCCTGATGACTAGTGATGTCGAACATCTTTTTCATGTGCTTATTTACCGTCCATATATCCTTTTTGGTGATGTCTCTTTGTATCTTCTGCTCATTTTCTAATTGGATTGGTTTTTGTTTTGTTTTGTTTTGCATTTATGGTTGAGTTTTGAGAGTTCTACTATATTCTAAATATGAATCATGTCAGATACATAGTTTTCTAGTATTTTCTTCCAGTCTGTAGCTTGTCTTTTCATCTTCTTTATCAGGGTCTTTTTTTTTTTTTTTTTTTTTTTGCGAGGTACTGGGGATTGAACTCAGTGGCACTCTACCTCCGAGCTACACCCCCAGCCCTATTTTTGATTCTTTATTTTGAAACGGTCTCACGAAGTTGCGGAGTGCCTCACTACGTAACTGAGGCTGGTCTTGAACCCGGATCCTCTGGTCTCAGCCTCCCAAATGCTGGGATTAGAAGCGTGGACCACCACGCCCGGCTTTATCAGGGTCTTTTACAGAGAAAATGTCTTTAGTTTTTATAAAATCCAATTTATTGATTTTCTTAAAAAAAAATTTTGTGGCTAGTGCTTTTGATGTTGTATCTACAAACTTCACTAATCCTAGACCTTAAAGATTTTCTCCTTTATTTTCTTGTAAAAGTTTTATATTACTATATTTTACATTAAATGTATGATCCACTTTGAGTTAATTTCTGTATTATGAGATTTAGGTTCAAGTTTGTTTTTTTCCCCCAATACATATGAAGTTATTTCAGCACTATTTTTGAAAGACTATGCTTTCTCCATTGAATTGTTTTTGCACATTGTCAAAAATTGTTTAGTCATACCTTTACTAGGCTTTTTGATTTATTGATTCTGTTCTGTTGATCTTGTGTCTGTCTCTGGGCCAGCACTGCATACTTGATCTTCATCATTGAAGCTCTATAATAAGTCTTGGACCTGGATAGATTGATTTCTACTACTTTACTTTAAAAAAATTCTAATTCCTTTGCACTTTTTATATAAGTTTTAGAATAATCATATCTGTGCTTACCAGATAAAATCTTGCTAGGAGGGAGTGTGTGTGTGTGTGTGTGTGTGTGTAGGGAGGAATTAGTATTTTTAGGCTGTCTTCTAATCTGCAAATGGGGTGTGGTATGTCTTCATTTATTTAGTTCTTTGATTTTTGTCATGAATATTTAATAGTTTTTGGCATACAGTTCCTGCTTGTGCTTTGTTAGATTTATATCTAAGTATTCTTTTTTTTTTTTTTAGCTATTATAAATTGTATTGCTTTTTTCTTATTGTACCTTTGAGCTACACCCCTTTCCCTTTTTTTTTTTTTTTTTTTAACAGTCTCACTAAGTTTCTGAGGCTGGCCGTGAACCTGTGATCCTTCTGTCTCAGCATCTCAAGTACTGGGAATCAGGCATGTGCCACCATGCCCAGCTTTGTTATATCTTTAATTACCATTTCCATGTGTTTATCATTAATATATAGAAATACAGTTGTTTGTATATTGTTCTTGAGTCTTGCAACCTAATAAAGAGCTTATTCTGGGAGCACTTTATTTTTGTTGTTGCTTTTAATTGTGATTTTTTATGTAGACCATCATTTCATCTGCTAATAGTTTAATTTCTTCCTTTCTGATTTTTATGCCTTTTATTTATTATTTTATTTTTTTGGGTAAATTGTAATTTTTTTATTGGAAAACAAATATACAACTTGGAATGGATTTGAGGCAAATTGTGCCATAAGCAGATTTTCTTTAAGTGGCTAAACAAAGTTTAAAAAGCAAGTAACAATAAAAGAAAATGTTTCTGGTACAAGACCAGCAGTACAAAAAATAGTGTACGATTCCCTGGATAATACACCCGTTTTGCAATAGTGCAACTTTTAAGTACATATTGTTGACTGTCCATAGTCCACGTAGAGTTACAACTCCACACTTCAACAACAACATGTGACAATTCCTAAAGAAAACTACTTAAAAAAAGGCATAACCCAGATGTTCCCTCATTTGACCAACTCCATCTAAGTTTGAATGTGCAGAAGGGCTTAGATATATCCAGAGTAAGCCACATGCAACATGTTACTTGATCAATTTTCTAAAGTAAGGTTTCAGGACAATGACAGTAAGATAAGGGAAGAAAACATGGAGGAATGAAGTCCTAATTACTATACATGCATATTTTTTGACAGTAAGGGGGAAACCTTTTACAGATAAGTTACAAAGAAAAGGCAAATAAACAATTTTGTACAAGAAATTTAACACATTCTGTACAATGTCTTCACTTTGCTGTCATCATTTGTACAAACTTCATAGTTTACTTGACCATCACCATCAATATCTGCTTCCCTGATCATTTCATCAACCTCTTCATCTGTTAACTTCTCTCCAAGGTTTGTCATCACATGACGAAGCTCTGCTGCACTAATATAGCCATTGCCATCCTTATCAAACACATGGAATGCTTCTCTAATTTCTTCTTCACTGTCTGTGTCTTTCATTTTTCTTGCCATCATTGTCAGAAATTCAGGGAAGTCAATTGTGCCATTACCATCAGCATCTACTTCATTAATCATGTCCTGTAATTCTACTTCTGTGGGATTTTGCCCAAGAGATCTCATTACAGTTCCCAATTCCTTTGTTGTTATAGTTCCATCACCATCCTTATCAAATAGTGAAAAAGCTTCTTTGAATTCTGCAATCTGCTCTTCAGTCAGCTGGTCAGCCATGCTGCAAGCTCAACCGGTTTCCGACACAAGACAACACAACCACTCAGCTCGCTCGCTCCACTCGGACTCTATGCCTTTTATTTCTTTTCCTTTCTCTGTTGTGTTGGCAAATTGTCAGTTCTATCTTGAACAGCTGTGTTAAGAGCAGACATTTTGAATTTTGTCTTTCATATTTAAGTATATCATTATTATGTTATTACTTTGTGTAGGTATTCTCTGTCAAGTTGAAAATTGTCTACTTTTCATAAATTTTTGAGTTTTTTCGTGAATGGATGTTTTGTTAATTTATTTTTCCTTCATCAGTTGATAATCATGTGTTTTAATCTTCTCTAGCCTATTAATATACTGGATTATATTGATTGGTGTTTGAATATCAATCCAGCCTTTTATCACTGGAATGAGCCTTAGTTGGTCATGATATATAATTCCTTTTGTATGCTATGAAATTCTTTTGATAATATTAAGATTTTTGTGACCAGTATGATGTTGGTCTGAAATTTTCTTTTTGCTATTGTTTTTATCTGGCTTTTGTGTCAGTAATACCAGCTATATAAAATTAATTGGCAGTATTCTGTCTCCTGTTTTCTGGAAGAGATTATATCGAGTTGGAGTTAATTCTTTAAATGGTTGGTAGAACTTTCTAGTTAAACTTTCCTGGCCTAGAAATTTTTGAGGGGAATTTTTTAAAATTATAAATTCAATTTCCTTAATATTTATTGGACTATTCAAATTATATCATATTGGGTGAGTGAGTCATTGTTATTTGTGCTATTTGAGGAATTGATCCATTTATATTTATGATAAAATTACAAAATTTATGTGGACAGAGTTACTTGTGGTATTCCCTTTTGATACCTTGTGG
The DNA here is from genome assembly GCA_004027655.1 of Graphiurus murinus. Classification (NCBI taxonomy): domain Eukaryota; kingdom Metazoa; phylum Chordata; class Mammalia; order Rodentia; family Gliridae; genus Graphiurus; species Graphiurus murinus. The sequence goes on along the minus strand of PVLC010041423.1, from coordinate 4,467 downwards.
GTCTCTCCTGATAACCTCAGTTTCATTCTTGAAATTGGTAGTTTTTTTTTTTTGTTTTTGTTTTTTTTTTTGTCATTTTTAGCTAGAGCTCTGTCAGTTTGATCTTTTATAGAACTAGCTTTTAGAGCCGGGCATGGTGGCGCATGCTTGTAATCCCAGTACTTAGGAGGCTGAGACCAGAGGATCCAGGTTTGCGGCCAGCCTCAGCTACTTAGTGAGCTCTCCACAACTTAGTGAGACCCTATTTCAAAATAAAGAATAAAAAATAAGACTGGGGGTGTAGCTCAGAGGTAGAACGCCCCTGGGTTCAATCCCCAGTTCCAGTTCTGCAAACAAACAAACAAAACTAGCTTTTAGTATCTCCTTTTTTGTTTGGTGTGAGTTTATTTTGTTCAATTTTTATAAGTTTCTTATGAGGGAAACATTGAAATCAGTTCTTTTAAATGTTTTGAGAATTATGTTTATGATTATATTTTAGATATGTTTCATAGGTGATTAAAAAGAATGTGTATTCTGCTGTTGAATGGATGTTGTGAGAGAGTGGTTAAATATCCAACTATAGGTGTGGATTTTCTTTCTTCTGACAGTTCTCTTAAATGCTTTTGCAGCTCTGGGATTGGGTATTCATATTAATATTGCTGTGTCTTGGTGTCTTGACCCTTTTATCATAGTATTCATTTTCCAACCTTTTATTTACTTGTGAGACTGGAGATTGAACCAGGGGCACTCTACCCTGAGCTACATCCCCAGCTCCTTTTTTATTTTTTTAAAATTAAAGTTCAGGCCTTTTTTTTTTTTTAAATAAAGTTGAAGCCGGGCGTGGTGGCGCACGCTTGTAATCCCAGCATTTGGGAGACTGAGACCGGAGGATCCAGGTTCGCGGCCAGCGTCAGCTACCTAGTGAGGCACTCTGCAACTTAGTGAGACTCGGTTTCAAAATGAAGAATAAAAAAACAGGGCTGGGGGTATAGCTCGGAGGTAGAATGCCCCCGAGTTCAATCCCCAGTACCACAAATAAATAAATAAATAAAGTTGAGGCTGACCTCCAATGTGTGATCTTCCTTCCTCAGCTTCCCAAGATATTGGGAATACAGGTATGCACCACTGCACCTGATCTTTTTAAATCGTAGTTGTTAAGTTTCTTGTAGATGACATGTTGTTGGGTCAAAAACCGGTCTATCAGTTGGGTGTGGTAGTGCATGCTTATAATCTCAGTACTTGGGAGGCTGAAACAGGAGGATTGCAGGTTCACAGCCAGCCTCAGCTACTTTGGTTGGCCCTGTTTCAAAATAAAGAATAAAAAATAGGGGCTGGAGATGTAGCTCAGAGGTAGAATGCCCCAGGGTTCAATCTCTAATACCATAAAAAAAGAATAAATAAACCAGTCTCTTAGTTGATATGTTTAGGCCATATATATTTTAAGCCTTAACATCAATAGTAAATCTGGATTTTTCTTTTTTTTCTCTCTGGTTTTCTTTTCCTCTTTCCTATCAGTTATGTGAGCATTTTTAGAATTCCATTTTTATTTATGCATAGTATCTTTGAGTAGCTTTTTTTTTTTTTTTTTTGCGGTACTGAGGATTGAACTCAGGGGCATTCTACCTCTGAGCTATACCACCAGCCCTATTTTTTATTCTTTATTTTGAAACAGGGTCTCACTAAGGTAGCTGAGGCTGGCCACAAATCCGGGTCCTCTGGTCTCAGCCTCCCAAATGCTGGGATTACAAGTGTGCGCCACTATGCCTGGCTTTTGTAGCTTTTTTTGATGGTTTAGATTTTATATATATGTAACCATGGATTGGCATTTTACCAATTCAAGTGAAATATATAGCTCTTGTTTCCCTTTTTGTCATTTTGCTCTCCATTTACAGTTGTCTTAAATATTTATATTTGAGAACCAAATAAGATAGTATTATAATTTTTGTTTCAATCATCAAATATAATTTAGAAAACTCAAGAGAAAAGGAAGGAAGTATGTTATATTTACTCATTTTTTCCTACTCGTAAAAAGATACCTTCTTAAATAATTGCTTCCTATACAGGAAGCTGTTCTTTAGACTAGGTCTGCTGTTGACAAATTCTCTTAGCTTTTCTTCATCTGAGGTTGGCTTTATTTCCTCTTCATTTCTTAAGGATATGTTCACTGAATGTAGGTTTTTGGCTTCACAGTTTTCTTTTTTCAATGCTTGAAAAGCGTTTGCATCTTCTGGCTTCCATACTTTCTGATTAGGAATCTTCTGTCATTGGAATTGTTTTCCCTCTATAAGTTCTATAAGTAAGGTGTTCTTTCTTTCCGCTTTCAGGTATTTTTTTCTTTGCCTTTAGCTTTCAGATGGAAGATGAATATATTTTTTAGTTTGAGGTCTGAGTATGATTTGACTTGATATGGATTTATCTTATTCAGAATTCACTATTTTCTTGAATTCATAAGGGATTTATTTTTTAACCATTGTTTGAATCCTTTTTTAGCTCTTTTCTCTCTCATTTGGGGACTCTGATGAGATGTTAGACCTTTCATTTGGTTCCTCAGACCCTTGTCTTTTTAAGGTCTGTTTTCTTTTTTGTTGAGATAGATTAATTTCTATTGTTGTCTTTAAAACTTTTGACTCTTTTCTGTCTCTTCTGCTGTTGAGCCCATCCACCCAGTTTTTATGTTATGATACAATTTTCCATATATCTTTGTTTCTTTGTTGAGACTTGTTTTGGTTCTAGTGTGATTGTGTTTGTTGAAGCATTTTTATGATTGCTGCCATAAAACTCTATTAGATCGTTATGACATCTCTGTTACCTCAATGTGGACATCTATTTTTGTTGTTGTTATCTCTGTGTGTGCAGTACTAGGGATTCAACCCAGGGATGTTATACCTCTGACCTACACCCCCGCCCCTATTTTATTTTTATTTTAAAAGAGAGTATCACTAGGTTGATGAGAGTCTCACTACCTGCTGAGGCTGTCCTCAATCCTGCAGTCCTTCTATTTCAGCCTCCCAAGTACTGGGATTACAAGCGTGTACCACCACACTGGCTTTTTTTTTATTTTAAGTTGAAATTTTTCTGATTCTTGATATGACAAGTGATTTCTAATTGAGTTCTCTATATTTGGGGTATTGCTTTAGCTCTCCTCTGAGGCAGCTTCCTGTGATACTTTTTCAGCTAGTTAAGGGGAGCACTGCCTTGTGCCAGGTGCGGTCTCAGCTGACACCACACTAGTGGGGCCAGGATGCCTCTTTACTGCTTACCTGGTTGTTTTCATTGCCACTGTGGGTGGGTGGTTGTGGCCCTACCATTGCAAATGTCTTGACTCTACTAGGCTTTCTCTGATATTAGCTCAGCCAGAGAACAGGAAGAATCATCACTACGAGGGTACGGGGCACCAGAGGATATGCACACAAGGTGCTTAATTTTGACCTAAGAATAGTTCCTCACTGCACTTTTGTAGGTTCTATGGAGATGGGTCACAGATTTTTGTGTGGCATTTGGCTGGAGTGAGCATTGGTTGACTGAAAATTTTGTTGGGCTGCCACTTTTCTTAGTCCTTTGATGAAACATAGCAGGCTTTTTGTCTTCACCCATTAGCATTTTTCTGTTGTTGCCTTCTCTAGCATCCATGCTGGCTTACATAAGTCAAAAATAAAGACAGGAAATACACTCTATGGCTCATGTTACTTGCTAGCTTGTCTGAATTGTTTGCTTTATTATGGTATTCATAGATTTAAGTTACATTCAGTGGGATGAATAAGAAAAAGCACATCTACTCCACTGTTTTGGTAGCAGCAGTAAAAAGCCAATAGATTTGAAATTTTTTCTCTTAGAACTTAATCAGACTATGATTAGGTGGGAGGCTGAACTGAATTATAGTAGTGGTCTCAAATATGGCTCTGCATCACAACTACTGGAAGAACATGGTAAAAGCAGATTTCTAGACCTCACCCCCACAGAGTCTAAATCTGGCACAAGGACCTGGGACTGTGACTTTCGAAAGCTCTCAAGGCGATTTTGAAGTACAGTTTATCCATTAGCTCTGGTAAATTCCTTCTACCTTCCTGTGCTTTAGTTTTTCATGCGGGGGCTCTAATAATTAAAGTCTTGGCAGGGGTGCAGCTCAGTGGTGTATAATGCTTGCCCAGCATGTACAAGGCCTTGTGTTTCAGTGATCCCCAGCACCCCCTCCCCAATTTTTGTTTAAACCTGTGTAGTTAATAAGAGGCATTTTAAGAGCTACTTTATAGTTCTGATTCTGTCTCTCTCTGGAGATGCTGATTTAGTGGGATTGGGGCCAGGATGAGTCTTTTGAGAAAACTCCACAGGTTATTGATCCAGTTATGCACTTAGTCAAGAGTCAAACTAGAGTCGGGCGTGGTGGTGCACGCTTGTAATTCCAGCATTTGGGAGGCTGAGACCAAAGGATCCAGGTTCGTGGCCAGCTTCAGCTACTTAATGAGATCCTCTGAAACTTAGTGAGACCCT
>PVLC010041422.1:0-13412 GCA_004027655.1 Graphiurus murinus | reverse complement strand
AGGAGATGTAGAAACAGGAATGAATGAAAGCTGAGTACAATTAGTTATCCACGCCACTATAATTAGGCAGCAAAATATATGAACAAATTCTGTTTTAATTTAATACTCTGCATTTTATTATATGCTCCACTAAGTAAAATGTTGGAGCACACGGTCAGCATTTAATGGTGGGATGCATGTCAAGGAGAGGAAAGGGCTCCTGAAGAGAGAAACTAAGCTAACAGAGCTAAGGAATATTGGGGATGGGGCAGTTAGCAAAGCATCTTTGCCCAGCTGAAAACATTTGGATTGAGGAGGGAGTGGGTAGTCATATTACAGCCCATACTAATTGTAGTTGTTATAAGTGATTCATGGAAATGATGCACTCAAATATAAAAGAAAGCCCTATTTATTCACTTGGCTTTCAAACATTTTTGTTTTTCCGTCCACCCAAATATTGTCCATTGTGTATTTATAGCTAAGTCACTTATTAGTTCTTTCATATATTTGAAGAGTTTTACTGTACATCAGGAACCGTGCTAAGCACAGGCGATGGCTCCCAGCTGTTTCCCATTCCTTTAAGATTTGCAATAGAGTTTTGTTAGATAGCAACATGTGAGAGAGGGGCTGGGGGATGGAACCAGGAAAATTTAACTTAGGAAGAAGCATTTGAACTGGAGAAGAAGACAGAAGAGGGGGTGAAGAGCATTTTAGCCCCAGGAAAGCATATGGTGAGAGCCAGCCTTCTGCATGAAGGTGATGTGGCAGGGAGAATACTGTGACTGCTTGGCAGGCATGGGGGCATAAAAAGTGGAGAGGGAGAAAATAAAGCAGGAGAGGCAGGCTGGAGAGGAAGGAACTTGCAAACTAGGATGTGGCATTTGGGGCTTTATCATTTAGGCACTAGGGAGACCCTGAAGTTTTTAAAGTACAGGATTTTGTAGTTTCGAACAAAAGGTAACCTGGGAAAAGGAGAAGATGAAGGAAAAGAAACCTATAGCCAGACTAATTATATTTGTTTGTTACATTGTATAATGTACAAACTCAATGGACATTTGAGGAAAGAACAAATAGCCTTTGGGAAATTCAAGAAACAGATGTGGAGTTTAGAAGAGAGATGAGGGTAGATAAAGGCGGCCGGCAGTAGCAGTTGGCTGAAGTGCCTAGAAAAGAGGAAGACAATGAAGGATGAGGCTTTAGATGCCAATATTTAGAGGTAGGTGAAAGACAAGAAGTCTGTAAAGAGAGAATATTTTGGGGAAAGGAAAGATATTTTAATGTCCATGATTCTGAGAAAGAATCATGGACATTAAATTGGGAAAGAAAGAAAAGAATGTCCAAAAAAAAAAAAAAAAAAGGCACGGTGTGGTTCAGTAGGATGAATGTTGGTCTTTGGAAGGCCACTGCTGGCTATGGTGATAGCAATTCAGCAGAGGACAGCAGAAAGAACCACCCTGTGGAGAGGCAGGGAGGAATAGAAGTTGGCGTGTGAGTGGAAGGAAGAGAAAAATGGAAGGGTAGCTCAAGTAGAAGATACTGTTGAGCCAGGTGTGGTGGCGCACACTTGTAATCCCAGCATTTGGGAGGCTGAGACTGGAGGATCCGGGTTTGCAGCCAGCCTCAGCTACTTAGTGAGGCACTCGGCAACTTAGTGAGACCCTGTTTCAAAAATAAAAAATAGTAGGGCTGGGGTATAGCTCAGAGGTAGAATGCCCCTGGGTTCAATCCCCAGTACTGCAATAAAAATAAAAAAAAGAAGATACTGTTAAGATTTTTTCTTCTTTTTTTTTTTTTTTTTGGCATGGGAAAAGCTGAATTTGTCTATAAAGTAAAACGATTTTTTAAAAATTTTATTTATTTTTAAGTGCTGCATTGTAGTCAATGAAAAATGTATAACTAAAGAAGAGAAATTATCTTAACATGGTGGTGCACTCCTGTAACTCCAGTACTTGGGAGGCTGAGACAGGAGGATCACAGGTTTGAGACCAGCCTTAAGCAACCTTGCAAGACACTGTTTCAAAACATCAACAACAACAACAACAAAGAGCTGGGGATTTATCTCAGAGGTAGAATGTCCCTTGGCTTAATTGCCAATACCCCCCCCCACACACACACACGTTTAAAAAAAAAAAGAAGAGGAGAAGGAGAGAAGAAACAGAACCAGAAGAATCAGAGACAGAGAGAATAACTGGTAGATCAAATTCCAGTTAAAGTCATCACTTGCCAAGTGATAGGATACCACAAATTTAGTCTAACAATGTTTGTTTTTAGGAGAAGGACATTAGAGCTTAAAAATATTAAAAATGGAGGAGGGGAAGGGATAAAATTGAACAATGGCAACTTATTCCTACATCTGCCATCAGAAAGTTGATCTCAGTTGAATCCTAATTGGGGTAAGAAGGGATAAAAAACCTCCAATATTAAAACTTTTTTTCATATTAATTTTTTTTTAGATTCATAGATTTTTGATTTGGAGGACTCCTTAAAGTTCATGTCAGGTCAGCAGGGTGTTGGAAGTGGAGGGAAATCATGACTAGGTGCCTCTTTTTCTGGCCCCTGTGTCTAGTGGCTGCAGCATTAATGAGCTGGGGGTGGTGCTCCTCTCTGCTTTTTCCTGCTGCTCCAAAGCTGCAGAGAAGTCCAGATGGGAGGTGGGAGAGGACGGGGGCTGAGATCTGTCTGGATTCCACTCCTAATTGCAATGAGGATTTATTTTCACTGCATTTGATTGGTGGTCTGTCTTTAGAGAAAGTGATGCAAGAGTCCTTTGGGCCTCGTAGCAGGTAATCAAAATCTCTTTTTTAAAAGTTCAATGGGAATGAGATAATGTGAAGTCATAAACCTATAATATAGAAGTTTCAGATGCAAGTACTAAGTGATGTCACCATAGCAACTCAGCTTGCACACAGGAAGCTGAACTTAATGTCAGGAACTTCACAAACATTCAATAATTTTAAAATCTAAATATTATAGAATAATAAAAATTAATTTCAATGTTGTTTAATTTAATTTTTTGTACTAGTGATTGAACCCAGGGGCATTCTATCTCTCAGCTACACCCCTAGCCCTTTTATTTTTTGTTTTGAAACAGGATCTCAGTAGGTTGCTGAGAGTCTCGCTAAGTTGCTAAGGCTGGTCTTGAACCTGAGATCCTCCTGTCTCAACTTCCCAAGTACTGGAATTATTGGTGTGCACTACCACTCCTGGATCATTTAGAAATTGATTTGCATTAAAAATATATGTACTTTTTTTCTAATATAACTTTCTTTTTTTTTTTTTTTTTTTTTTTTGCGGTACTGGGGATTGAACTCAGGGGCATTCTACCTCCGAGCTATACCCCCAGCCCTATTTTTTATTCTTTATTTTGAAACCGAGTCTCACTAAGTTGCGGAGTGCCTCACTAGGTAGCTGAGGCTGGCCGGGAACCCGGATCCTCTAGTCTCATCCTCCCAAATGCTGGGATTACAAGTGTACACCACCACGCCCGGCTCCTAATATAACTTTCAACCCTGAGAAATAATGAAACATTTCAAGATCTTTTCAATCTGAAGATAACTTAATTTTTCATGATTATAAAACAATACATTCTATACAAGATTTAAAAAGGTAAAAATACAAAGAAGAAAGTTTTTGAAAATCATAAAAATACTATCATCTAGACATAAATGTTGTTTATATTTAGCTTAATATCAATCTCCTCATATATCTGTATAAAAGCATATATGCAAATATACAATTATCTTAATTTTATTGAATAATTTTTAATTTCCAATGCCCTTATAAAGTGTAAGTTCCTAGAGGTTGGAGACCATGGGTTCTAAATGCCTTTTGTGATACAGTCTGTACTACAGTACATATATGAAGATATATTGGCCTGTAAGGATATTTTAGTTGATCATATGAGTAGTCAGTTTTCAGCTGGAAAAGGGACCAATTCAGCAGAAGTTTTTTTGTGTGTGTTAATAAGTGATTTTTCCTCCACCTTTTTCACATAAATCTTTATGATACCTTGCTTTTTCTGCTAGCCATGCTTTTTCTCTGTAACAAGATGGAAGTACACAGCACTCAAGAATGATAGTATTTTTCCCATGCAGGGACATAAACGTTATTTAAAAAATAATTTTATTTGCTAGCTGGGCATGGTGGCACACGCTTGTAATCCCAGCATTCGGGAAGCTGAGACCAGAAGATCCGGGTTTGTGGCCAGCCTCAGCTACCTAGTGAGGCACTCTGCAACTTAGTGAGACCCTGTTTCAAAATAAAGAATAAAAAATAGACCTGGGGGTGTAGCTCGGAGGTAGAATGCCCCTGAGTTCAATCCCCAGTACCGCAAAAAATAAAATAAATAAAAATTAAAAATAATTTTATTTGCAAAGCCTTAGTCATAACTAGAACAAATGATGTGGGAGACATTTGAAAAGAAAACAGGAATCTTATATTTTTTGATTCTTATTTTTTTCTACTGAAAAGATAGTAGGAGAAAGAGTCATTTCTCTGTGACCTGAGATTTGTTCTCTGACAAAAGGAGGCTCTAAAAGAAGACATTTGAGGCAGGTAGGAAACCATTCCTAAATTCCCAGAGCACAAGTGATGGCCCCCTCCTCAATGTGCTTTCTCAAGGAGAGCTAACTTACTTTTGTGAGACAGTTTAAAAGGGATTGGCAGAAAAATGAAATGTGAGACAGAGCAGGGAGAGATATCCAAGGAAAAAGTCTGAGAGAAGAAAGGCAGAGGTGGGTATGGGTGAACACATCTCACCAACTGTAAGAAGCTTGAGTTCTCTTTTCTGCCATATTGTGCTGAATCCCTTGTTCTATGATCCAACCCTGAAAAAAATCTCTCCATCTCATGGGGCCACGTGGATTTTTTTTTAACCCTGTGCTTCCAGTAAGCATAGGCAAAAATTTTGCTTTGCTACCTTGTCTTGGATTCCTGTCCTTCAAAAGGTGACTATCTAGATAAAGATCCCTAAAGAAAATCTGACACTGTGAAAGACTGACAGAGTGTCTTATGTCCTTCTTATGTTCCTTCAGATTAAGTCTCCAGACTTCCATTTAGAGTCCAAAGAGCACCAGGTGATGACTCTTACCCCTCCTCCATAGGGCGGCAGCTAAGAACAAAGGAAGAAGATCAGATCTTTGCAAAAGTTAAATCTTGTTTGCAAACCTAGGCTATAATTCTACTACTGTATTTAACATTTGATATCACATGTTCTGGCAATATTTACCTATGTGTACTATTTATTGTTTTTTTATTCCAAGGAAATTCTTGAAAGATTTTGTGAATAGCCTATTACAGTTCCAATTGAATAGCTCCTTTGAAGTGGCTTTTCTATGTAGATTTTAATCAAAGCAAAACAACAGGACAAATAAAGTACTTTCTTATGGCTGGTTAGTGTATGAACAGAACTGGTGTTCTTTTCTATAGAAATTAAAATAATAAGTTAACCTTGGACCTTACATGAATAACTAAATTATGCAGTATACTTTAGCTTTACTGCTCACTAAACCTATAGTAATCCTTCAGTAAAGCCAAAGCCCAGAATGAAAAAGCCCCCAGTCCCTGGAGTTATCACACGTTATGAGGTTGATTTTTCCTTAATTTATGGAAATAATTAAGGCTGTTTTAGTTTACATCCTTTACCATTCGACTCCTTTATGCAGATATACAAACACATAAATTTATTCTACATAAAATATTATAAGGTAAAATTTTGCTTAAAAATGAGGGAAATAGGTGTTATGTTATTGTTTATACTTCTCTATGAGCTTTAAATATTTCAAAAGGACTGTTTATTGAAATACTTTTTTATTTTGGCATTTCAGACTTACAGAAAAATCACAAGAATAGTACAAAGAATTTCTATATACCTTTGCTCATATTCTCAAAAGTTAGCATTTTACCCTATTACCTTTATCATTCGGTTTTTCTACTTATACCCTTTTTGTTCTGAGTCACATGAGAGTAAGTTTTATATGTGACATCATTTTACCCCTACCTTAGTGTATATTTCTTAAAAATCAAGGACATTCTTCTTCATAACTCCAGTATAATTAACAAAATAAGGTAATTAGTATAATATTATTACTATGTTGATAAAATACTAATTGCTAATCAATAGACCATAATCAAAGTTTTCTAACTGTCTAAGTAATGTCCTTTGTAGAGAAAGAAAATTCTGATCATGAGTGTACTTGACCTTCAAGTTTCCTCAGCATCTTTATTCTGGAAGAATTCTGCAGTGTTCCTTTGCCTATTATAACCCTGGCATTTTTGATGAGTTTGGACCAGCTATTTTTGTAGGATGTTCTTAAACTTGGGTTCTCAAAAAAAAAATTGTTTTAAGATTTTTAGAGACAACTTCTGTTTCTCCAACTAACTTTAAAACTGCATCTAAAATTGTACTCATCCTCTCCTCCACCAGACCTAATTCTCTTCTGTATCCATTTTCCAGAAAAGGTTTTATCAGTTGTTCAATATAGAAACCCAGGAGTTGCCTTCCCCACCCCTCATTCAGCTTCCAGGACTGAGATTATATCTTATCAACACATTTTTGTAGTCCTTCTCTTCATCCTCCCTCTATTTCTGAGTTCAGGTCTTTCTCTCTTTTCACTTCCAATAGCCTCCAGCTGGTTTCCAGTGTCCCCCAATTTCCAACTCCCCACACCTCCCTTCAGTCCTTAATCCCTACAACTTCCGAAATAACTCTTTAAATGTAAAACATAATTTTTTTGTGTGTGTGTTCTCCACTGTTAAAGATACTTCAAGTATTTTGCAGAGTTTATATAACAGATTATAAATACCTTCCCAGTGCATTCTAAGCCTACCTTGCTGGTTTTAATCCCAGTCTTCCCTCCATACTTCCTAAACTCCAGTAGTACTGAATTACTTAGAAATTACAAATAACTCTGTTGGCTTATTCCACTAGAGTCTTCCATTATGCTGCTCCCTTGACCGTGAAACCTGTTCTTCCCTCCCCACCCACACATTTTTAAAAATGTATCTAATTGATATTTTTCCATTGAAACTCAGCTGAAGTAGCACCTCCTTTGCCAAGACTTCCCTATCCTAACCCTCCATCTCCATCCAATGGGATTTTGTTTTTTTGTCTATGTGATCTCTAAGAGGAAACAAACAAAAGCTTTACCACAATCACAAACAACAAAGAACACATTCTGGTAGTTTATGCCATTCCTGAGCCAAACAGTCCAGAAGCTACAACTCACTATAATACCCTAAAGCACTTAAAGAGTTTATTTTATTTTCCCTATTTAGTCCTGAACCTATTAGTCCTGAAATTATTAGCTTCATCTATGGTTGCTTTAAACATTTACTTATATGGTGGTTATGTGAAATTTCTTATGAAACTTACTATTACAGTTTTTGCACTCAAGCCTTTCCCCTTACAAATGTGGTTATCTTTTTAAATTTTTATACATACAGGCATCCTCTGTATCCATGGACTGCACATTTGCAGATTCCATCAACTACAGATTAAAAATACTGCTAAAAAAATTTTGTCTATATTCAACATAGGCAGGCATTTTTTTTCTTATCATTATTCCCTAAAAATACAATTTGTATTTGTATTTATGTTACTTTGTATTAGGTATTATAAATAATCTAGAGATGATTTAAAATATGTTGGAAATATGCACAGCTTATATGTAAATACTCTGCCATTTTCTGTAAGGAACTTCATCATCTGCAGATTTTGATGTCCATGAAGGGGTCCTAGAACCAACTCCCTGTGCTTACCAAGGGATGACACAGAAATTAGCATTGTAAGAACAATGAGTAGCAGCAATATTACCACTGTAAAGGTTAATTACCCAGAAAAAAATTCCATGTGATTATTATTGTCGATACAGTCTGGAAAATACAATTGGTTGATGCAAATAGTTTATGGGCCCCTGGATGGGCTATTCCTTGCTCTAGGCATTTTGTGCTTAGCAGACTTTCTGGAATGCAATAAATATTTGTGCAATAAATAGTGTCTTTGTCAAGCCTAGATATAATCAGGCCAATAAAAATAGGGAAACTATTATTCAAGCTATTTGCTTAAAAGAAAAGAGTCAGCAGTTAGTGCTGTAGGTATTTTGACGTGCCTTCACACAGATACCTGAGCCTGTGGCCAGAACCTTACTCTAACATGAGTTTAGTTTCTAGTTTTCACTCCTGTAAGTCAGTGATTTTCAAATCTGCCTTCACCTAGGAATCACTTAAGATGCTTTGAAAAAAAATCAATGTCTGGGATCCACCCCCAGAGATTCTGATTTACCTATTCCCAGCAGTGGTTTTTTTATTTTTTAGCAATCAAGCATTTTAATATAAATTGCCACTTGAGAATTACTGCTGGAAAAGAATGTATCTTTTTTTCTGGATGATGTTCAATCAAAATGATTTTATTTTTTAAATTTCACTTTTGTATATATTTGTTATTTTTTCAGAATTTGCATGGGGCTACCATACTATTATGTCTTACATAATCATCTTTATATGAATGTAGCTATCACTATATTTAACGTATGATTTCATTAGGAATGGCAACATGGAAACCCTCGAGGCATTTGATATCTAATCATTTTAATCTCTACATATGATTTATGGGAAAAATTATGTATAACACTGAAGTTATCAATGCATAAATAAAGACATGTCCTAAACTACTATGATTGTTATGATTATTATGATATTATGAATACTACTAATAGAATTTTCAGTGAGTGCCAAGGAGCTAAAACAGCTAGGAATTCTAGTAAATAAGAATCTGAATAGGTTAAAATGGATGCAAGATCTTTAACTGATAAATGATTGCTATGTCATCTAGTTCTTCCTTTGGCCACTTAAAATATTGTTTTCAGGGATATGACAACAAAATAAAAGTTAATCTTTAGACTATCATATTGCTTAACAATTTCAATAGAAGTTTATGCGCTTTTTAGAAGTTTATTCGTTTATTTGGCTATTTCACTAATGTAAAGCTTAGTTGAATGTTGTTTCCCACATTGTAAGTGCCTTTGTGTTTCTAAAATAATAAGTCTATTTTGCTTTGGCATGTGAAAGGTTAAAGAAAGACTGGGACAATTACATAACAGTAAGATGTGACAAACTTTGACCATAGAATAACATATTACAAAGTAAAATTAGGACTATGAAAATGTTCTCAACTATGAGTAATTTGCCTCAAACTCTACATTGCAGGGAGAAGGAGGCATGAGAGAGGTCAAAATAATCTACAATGGGCAAATTCAAGTCACTGATTCTAAGACATTATTATGAGAACTATTCTGAATATCGGCTAACTCTTGCTGAATATTGTTAACATTTAAGTGTAAATGAGTGTATTGTTAAATATTGTTAACATTTAAGTGTAAAAACATGAAACATGTGTGCTCGGTTTTTTTAAAAGACTGGCAAAAGTGTAAAGGAGAACAAAGGAATGGCCAGTGCCACATATGCACACAAATGCTAACCTTGATTCTGCCTTTTCAAATATCCCCAAGCTTCTTTTTTTTTTTTTTTTTTTTTTTTTTTTTTTGCAGCACTGGGGATTGAACTCAGGGGCAATCAACCTCCAAGCTATAACCCCAGCCCTATTTTTTATTCTTTATTTTGAAATCGAGTCTCACTAAGTTGCGGAGTGCCTCACTAGATAGCTGAGGCTGGCCGCCAACCTGGATCCTCCGGTCTCAGCCTCCCGAATGCTGGGATTACAAGCGTGCGCCACCATGCCAGGCCCCCAAGCTTCTTAACAGAATATTCTGGTGTAGGGACTATTTCTAAGTACTTATTGCCAACAAAAAAGGAAAGTATCAGTAACCTTTATCAGTTCTTGTAGTACATGTTCTGTTTACACAATTGGGAGTCTCAAAGATGTTCAGCATCATCAAAACATAATGTAATGATCATAAACACACAATAAAAGAGCTGCTTCAGAGATTATGTGACCTAGTTGGGGTTGGCAAAGTCAGTACACTGGGAGCTCCTAAGTATAACACCCAGTTATCTTCCTCTTTTGACTCTGACTTTATAGTTGGGAAGTGTCAAAGACAATTTGCTACTAGGATTTCAATTTTTCTATCACAACTCATTTATAAGAAGATTTGCTGTTTCTGTAACTCTGATTGCTTATTCCCTTTTGTGATAAATTTTATCTGAGTTTTCTAATATCCCCTTTACAATGATCTATATAACAGTGATAATTACAATACAGAAAACATGAGGGTTGTATTTTTCTTACCAGCAGCTCTAAGAACCTTTCTGTATATCGTGTAAATATGACTAGTCAAATTGAAACTTTCATAAGTTGTGGAACAAGTATCAATTGATATTTATGATGTACAAAAGCATAATCCCTCCTAGGCATATGTGACTTTTCTCTGAAAACAGCAGTGATGTCATACTTAAATTCTCTGCCCGGCTGTGCAGATAATAGTTATTGCTCTACTTACTGAGATTTTTTCTGCTGGAGAGTACTGTAGTTTTCCTTCATCCACAATCAGGAAGAATCTGATTGCCTAAGACCAGAGGCAGCATGTTAATGGGTTTTAAGAGCACCCTAGGACATATCTTGGAGGATCCTCTGAAGTGCTCTGTCTTCATCGGGATTAAATGCCTAGACATGGCTTGAAGTGCTAATCTAGGAGATTTGGAATAAAAAATTGAAAAATAAGAAGTTTCCATCAGCCAGCCTATTCATTTATCTCATGTCAGGGATACTAGAACGGTGAAGGCTGTCCATAGCATTACTCATTTGCTTCTGAGAAGTGGGTACATTTGTGACAATTCAAATGGAAGTGATTTTGTTGAGATTTTTGCACACTTGAAGGCAAAGTAGATTACTCAAAGAGAAAGAGATTAAGAAGACCAGTCTCTGAACCAGCAGTCTCTGAACCAGATGGGTTGGATGCTCAGAGAAGAAAAACTCCATTTTATATCCCTTAAATCTATAAAATGGAACAGAATATATTTTGATCAATATTTTAAAAAATAAAATAATTGCAAAATATGATGTTATTTAGAAAGTCTGATGAGAAAGGTTTAAACCTAAGATTTTATAGCAGATTTTATATATGTTGGCTCAGTAGGAAAGGATTCTTCTTAGACATTTCCTGAGCTACCCACATTCATCCCCCTAAAATACAGACTCACCAGCACAGATGGAAAGAATGGCTTAGCTTTTCACTAAACTTTTAGGAGTTGCTGTCAGTTTCAAATTCAGTATCATTTGGATGAAGATTTATAGTAAAAATGGGTGCTACTGTATTATAAACACTTATTTTTCATAACTAGGAGGGCACCACCTAATGGACTACCACAGTCTATTGATGGTCAGCTCAGCTCTCTGAATTAAAAAGAAAGAAATAACACTTCTATAAACATGAGTGTAGTCTTTGTCTTAGATATTTTAAAATGGAAATTCATCACAGCATGTTTTTTTCAAGAATCCTAGCCCTCCCCAGAAGAAAAACCCTACAGTACTGTCAATTTGGACATGATATAAACTAGGACATCATGTGATCAGTCATTGGCCAGCCCTCAGCAGGCCTCTCATCTCATTAACCTAGACAATTGTTCTCACATTTCACTCAACTGAAGTTTTTGAATCATTCTTATCATTTACGATGGCTCTTTACTGCTAAACTGTGTTTCAGAACTAAATTCTTAGGATTCTGCATATTTCCAATTTTCCTCCGAATATGTTCTAAAAGGAGGAAATAATTCTAGGATGTGTCAAATGCAGTCATTATGATTCAGATTGGAAGAATCAGAATGATGGTACTGGGTAATCACACAACTTTCTTTGAAGACTCTGTTTCCATAATGAGGGGAGAGGGGATGAAGACTTAAGGAACTGCGGGGTGGAGGGTGGTTGGAAACTTAGTTTTCCTAATTAAAGAAACTTTTCTTTTTGAAAATTGATCTTTTCTAAATTAACCCATCATGTTGAGGGAAATGCTCAGTTTTTCATAATTCTTTCCCTTCTCCTTCCTCCTTCTCTTCTGGCCAGATGGCATGTGGGCACTAATAACTTTTACTAATCAGCTTCAAGCAGAGACTAACTTCAAGGCAACCATCTTTGCCATCACTACAGCCTGAAAGTTGCCATTAACAATCAATGTCAAGATGTTGAAATCGAAATGGGCCTTGAAACAGCAAAAAAAAAATTATTTTTTTTCTGAACCTCATTTTCTTTTAGCAAGCACCTCTAACTAGCAACTGGACTTGTTCTAGGAGGATCAATGGTATGCTTATACTATTTCAGCTCCCTGATTGCTTCACAGGAGAAAGCCTTTATCACAAAACTAAGTCTTTTGGGCCAGTGGCCATGTCAAATATGTTGTGTGCCTGTGAGAATGTCTAACCAATGCCAAGTTTGCTCTAAATCAACTGGCATATTATAATCAATTGGTAGTATGGTCATCCATAGTTTCATGGTGGATACTCCATGGAATCATTAAAATAATTTTGCATGATATATGGAAAGTAGGACCTCCTTTATACTTTGAAAATGGATGGGAATTAGTTAAGAAGGAAAAGGAATGCTATATTCAGTGGAAAAGCTAGAGAGAGTGAACAAAGTAAATCAGAGAGCACATTCATTTGACTACAATGGGGACACAATAGAAGTAGACACCAAATGTTAGCAAGCTCAAATACACGCAGCAAAGAGCAGTAAGGTGGCATAGCCAGAGCAGGTAAGGTCCATATTTGTCATGTTTCTAGCTGTGTGAAAGAATGACAAGTCCCAGTTGTACAAAAGAAACAAATAAGATGCTTTCTGGTCTTGGCACCAGTCTCCTCCAATTGTTTAAAAAGATCCAAGAATATATCGTGAATAATTATGATGGTCTTCTTCCTGCCTATATTGTGGTCTCTCAGCTCCTGGTGATGGACCTTAACAATGGCTGTATGTATCCTGCATCATTACTGTGGCATTCCCTGTAATCTCTGATGTAGATCTTGTAGCTTGGCACCCAGATCATGGCTGCCTGTCTTGTTTTTGATGAGCTACTGATACCCATATCCCTCAGTTCTCCCTAGTCCTTTTGCTGAGGTGATGTTTTTCCTACTCACATTACACAGCAAGCTGAAGCAGCAAGCTTCTTCTTCTCAGGGACTTGCTAAAAGTTATTGCACAGCCTATCATTCCTGGGCTTGGGAATAAGTTGTGGGGAGTAAGGAAAAGGTCAGAAATGCATTAGAATTTCCACACACTACACCATCATATTGGTTATCTATTGCTGTATAATGTCACCCCAAAACTTAGCAATTGAAAACAGTAAGCATATATTATCTCATGGTTTCTATCAGTCAGGAATCTAGGCATGACTTAGCTAGTTTCCTGACCCAGGGGCCTCCTATGACTACAATCTAGGTATTAGTAATGTCTACAGCCATCTCAAAGCTCAACTAGAAGGTCTGCTTTC
>PVLC010041421.1:0-13397 GCA_004027655.1 Graphiurus murinus | reverse complement strand
AGCCGGGCGTGGTGGCGCACGCTTGTAATCCCAGCATTCGGGAGGCTGAGACCGGAGGATCCGGGTTCGAGGCCAGCCTCAGCTACCTAGTGAGGCACTCCACAACTTAGTGAGACTCGGTTTCAAAATAAAGAATAAAAAATAGGGCTGGGGGTATAGCTCGGAGGTAGAATGCCCCTGAGTTCAATCCCCAGTACCATAAAAAAATAAATAAAATAAAATAGGGCTGGGATGCAACCTGGATATAGAATGCTCCTGAATTTAATTCTCAGTGACACACACACACACACACACACACACACACACACACACACACACAAATAATAATAGTAATAATAATAATAATAATAATAATAATAATAATAATACACCATTCATGTAGGTTAGAATTGAATCTGGTAAGCTGGGCTCCATGGCGCATGCCTATAATCCCAGTACTTAGGAGACAGGAGGACTTAAGTTTTCCACCAGCTTCAGCAATTTAGTGAGGCTCTCTGCAACTTAATGAGACCCTGTTTCAAAATAAAAAATAAAATAAGCCTGGGGGGATAGCTCAGGGGTAGAATGCCCCTGGATTTGATTCCTAGTAACACACACAGAATTGAACTCAGTATTGTATTAATATGCATGAGCTGCTATAACAAAATACCAAAGACTAGGTGTCCTAAACAAGAGAGATTTATTTTCTCACAGTTCTGGAGAATGGGAAATCCAAGATCAAGATGTCAGCCAAGCTGGGCGTGGTGGTGCATGCTTGTAATCCCAGTACTTGGGAGGCTAAGACAGGAGGATCAAAGGTTTCAGCCAGCCTCAGCTACTTAGTGAGGCCTCCGCAACTTAGTGAGACCCTGTTTCAAAATAAAGAATAAAAAATAGGACTGGGGGTGTAGCTTAGAGGTAGAATGCCCCTGGGTTTAACCCCCAGTACTGCACACACACACACACACACACACACACACACACACACACACACACACAAAGTTAGCCAAAGCCAGGAACAGTGGCTCATTGCCTGTAATCCTAGCTACTCCAAAGACTGAAGCAAGAGGATTTCAATCTGAGACCAGCAGGGACAACTTAGTTGAAAATAAAATAAAAATTGAAAGGCCTGGGAAGGTAGCTCAGTGGCAGAATGCTTGCCTAGCATGAAGGAGGTCCTGGGTTAGATCTCCAGCACTGAAGAAAAAGAAAGAGAGAGAGAGAGAGAGAGAGAGAGAGAGAGAGAGAGAGAGAGAGAGAGAGATCTCAACTGATTTCGTTCCTGGTAAGGGCTCTGTTGCTGGATTGTAGATGGCTACTTTCTCACATGGAAAATAGGGAGACAGAGATAGAGAGAACAAAAAGAGGCTGAACTCACCCTCCTGATAATTAGATACCAGAACTGCTCTAGAGATATGGACATGTTTTCGTTCATGAGGGCAGAGCCCTCCTGACCTAATTACCTCTTAGACTCCACCTTCCTGCACTGTTGCTTTGGGGAGGAAGGTCCCAATACATAAACTTTGGAGAATGCACTCAAACTACAGCAACTTACAAGGTATCAAAACACCATGTTGTATACCTTAAATAAATAAAATTTTTTTATTTGTTAGTCAGGCCTCAATGTACCTGGGAAAAATAAATAAATAAGCAAATTGTCACCTACAAGACAGAGAACATGTATGTCACTAGGAAGCTTGCTCTGTGTGTGTGTGTGTGTGTGTGTGTGTGTGTGCGTGTGTTACTAGGGATTGAATCCAGAGACATTCTACCTCCAAGCTATACCCCCAGGCCTTTTTAAATTTTTTTGTTTTGAAACATGGTGTCGCTAGGTTGCTGAGATTCTCACTAAGTTGCTGAGGCTGGACTTGAACCTGAAAGTCTCCTTTCTCAACTTCCCACATACTGGGATTACAGGCATGTGTCATTACACTCAGCTACTAGGAAGCTTTTGACTCTAAGAAACAGAAGACCCGGCATCCTCAGTCAAGGTTCTGGCAGGAAACATTTCCTAATTTAATTCTCTCCCTCCCATTTCTTATGGGTGGGTTTTATTGGCCAAATACAGTTGAAAGCCAGAGAGGAAGGGAATCTCCTAATGTAGTTGAAGCAGGTCACCCTTCAGAGCAAGAGCAGAGTGGAAAGTGTGGAGAGTGGGTCAGGAGGGGGGAAAGGAGTGTCACACCAACAAAACCATCTTAAAAAGCAAAAGCTTGTTTTCTCACCAGAGGCCAAGAGGCAGAAGCATTTCTGGATTGACTTATTCAGCAGTGCAATGGTGTCATCCATCATCCTGCTCTGCCATACCAGCACACTGGCAGTGTCCCTCCTCATGGACCCAAGCTGGCTGTAGTAAGATTTATTTTGGCTCACGGTTTCTCAGGTTTCAGTCCGTGGTGTCTTGGCCCTGCCACTTTCAGCCTGTGGTGGCACAGTGCATCATGGTGGGAGCATGTGGTGGAGGAGGGAGGTCTTCTCACCTCGTGATGGCCAAGAAGCAAAGGGAGAGACAGGAAGGGACTGCGGCACCAGGGTATCCTCCAAGGGTGTGCCACCAGAGGTCTACCTTTCTTCCATTAGGCTTTCATTAGAGCTTTTTCTTTCATTAGAGCTGTGACTGGGGACCAAGCCGTGTCTTTTGGGAGACATTCCAGATCCAAAATATAGCAGGTTCCCAGTGACCTACATTGACGTATCGTTATTACCCAATTATGTTAGAGTTCACTCTTAGTGTTGTACAATCTCTAAGCTTTGACAAATGTATACTGATATGTATATGTATCTACCTTTATAGTTTTATACAGAATACTCTCACTGTCCTAAAGATTCTCTGCTATACTTCTTCTTCCTTTTAAAATCCCTTACCCCTGGCCACCGTGAATCTTTTTACTTTCTGGATAGTTTTGCCTTGCTATGGTTTGGATCTGCAATGTCCCCCAAAGGCTCATGAGTTAAAGGCTTGGTTCCCAGTGTAGCTGTGCTCAGAGGTACGGCCTTTGGGAAGTGATTGGATTTTGAAGACTCTGACTTTATCAGTAGATTAATCTGTTGATGGAAGTGGTGGAGACTTTAGGAGGCAAGGCCTTGTTGGAGGAAGTAGTCACTGGGGTCTCCATGAGATGAGCAACTCTGCTGCACATGGGCTCCCTGCATGCCTCACCACAGGACTAGAATCAAAAGAGCCAAATGCTTATAAAGTGAAACCTCTGAAACTCTGACCCAAGTAAATCTTTCCTCCTTCAGTTGATTTTATCAGGTATTCTGTCACAGCAATAGAAAGCCGAATGGTGGTTGAGAGATTAAACATTTTATGACTATGTTAAATTTACTAAAGGGGATAATTGAATATATAAAAAGATATTGTTTTCTTAATATACCCAATAAAATATTCTGGTAGAAAAGACATGATGGATGAAATGTATTATGAAATATCTAGGAATAAATGTATATTTATTATTGTAAAAAAAAAAAAAAAAGCCTAGTAGCACATGCCTTTTCCAGAGTGTCAAGTATTTGGAATCACACAGAACATAGCCTTTTCAGTTTGGTTCCTTTCACTTAGTAATAAGCACTTAAGGTTCCTCCATGTCTTATTGTGACTTGATAGTTTATTTCTTTTTAGCACTGAAGAATATCTTTGTATGAGTATACCAGTTTATCCATTCATCTAGCCAAGGATAACCAAAGACATCTTGGTTGCTTCCAAGTTTGGGTAATTATGAATAAATCTACTATAAACATCATTGGGCAGAATTTTTTTTTTTTTTGGTAGTACTAGGGATTGAACCCAGGAGCATTACACATTCGAGCTACACCCCCAGACCTATTTTTATTCTTTATTTTGAAACAAGTTCTCACTAAGTTGTGGAGGGCTGCACTAAGTAGCTGAGGCTGGCTGCGAACCAGTGATCCTCCTGTCCCAAGGACTGGGATTACAAGCCTGCACCATCACGCCCAGCACAGCAGCATTTTTTTGTAGACATGTTTTCAACTCATTTGGGTAACTACTGAAGAGCACAACTGTGGATCCTCATATAATAAGAGTATGTTTAGTTTTATAAGAAACTGCTAAACTGTCTTCTAAAGTGACTATACTGTTTTGCTTCCCTGCAAGCAATGAAAAGAGTTCCTGTTGCTCGATATCCTTGCCAACATTTGATGTCTGTTTTGGATTTTACCTGTTCCAATAGGTCAGTGGTATCATGTTGTTTTAACTTTTAATTCCCTAATGACATACATTGCTCAGGATCTTTTCATCTGCTTATTTGTCATTAAATGTACTTTTTTTCCCTTTAGATACTGGGGATTGAACCTCCAAGCTACACCCCCAGTCCTATTTTTCATTATTTATTTTGAAAGAGTCTCACTAATTTGTGATCTCACAGCCTCACTAAGTAGCTGAGAATGACTGTGAACCCAGATCCTCCAGTCTCAGCCTCTGAAGTACTCATATGTACTTCTTTAGTGAAGTGTCTGTGCAAGTCTTTTGCCCATTTTTAAAACTGGGTTAAAGTTGGGCGTGGTGTGCATGCTTGTAATCCCAGTACTTGGGAGGCTGAGACTGGAGGATCACAGGTTCAAGGACAGTCTCAGCAAGTAGTGAGACTCTTGTCAACCTAGCGAGACCCTGTTTCCAAATAAGAAATAAAATTGGGCTGGGGCTATAGCTCTAAAGCAGAATGCCTCTGGGTTCAATCCCCAGTACCACAAAAATAAATAAATAAATAAATAAAATGAAATAAATAAAATTGGAAGCCAGGCGTGGTGGTGCACGCTTGTAATCCCAGTACTTAAGAGGCTGAGACCAGAGGATTTGGGTTCACGGCTAGCCTCAGCTGCTTAGTGAGGCCTGCCATGACTTAGTGAGACCCTATTTCGAAATAAAGAAAAAAAAAATAGGGCTTTGGGTGTAGTGAGACTCTTGTCAACCTAGCAAGACCCTGTTTCCAAATAAGAAATAAAATTGGGCTGGGGCTATAGCTCTAAGGCAGAATGCCCCTGGGTTCCATCCCAAGTACCTCAATAAATTAAATAAATAAATAAATAAAGCTGGGCGTGGTGGCGCACGCTTGTAATCCCAGCATTCGGGAGGCTGAGACCAGAGGATCCGGGTTCCCGGCCAGCCTCAGCTACCTAGTGAGGCACTCCGCAATTTAGTGAAACCCGGTTTCAAAATAAAGAATAAAAAATACGGCTAGGGGTATAGGCTCGGAGGTAGAATGCCCCTGAGTTCAATCCCCAGTACCGCAAAAAAAAAAAGTAAAATAATAAATAAATAAATAAATAAATGAATGAATGAACTGGGTGTGGTGGTGCATGCTTGTAATCCCAGTACTTGGGAGGCTGAGACAGGAGAATTGCAGGTTCGAGGCCAACCTGAGCTACTTAGTGAGGCCCTCTGCAACTTAGTGATATCCTGTTTCAAAATAAAGAATACAAAATAGGGCTGGGGGTGTAGCTTGGAGGTAGAATACCTCGGGTTCCATCCCTAGTACCGCAAAATCAATCAATCAATCAATCAATCAATCAATCAATCAATAAATAAGCCGAGCCGGGCATGGTGGTGCACGTTTGTAATGGTCCCAGCATTTGGGAGGCTGAGACCGGAGGATCCAGGTTCCCGGCCAGCCTCAGCTACCTAGTGAGGCACTCCACAACTTAGTGATAACTTGTTTCAGAATAAAGAATAAAAAATAGGGCAGGAGGTGGAATGCCCCTGAGTTCAATCCCCAGTACTGCAAAATAAATAAATAAATAAATAAATAAATAAATAAATAAATAAATAAATAAATAAAATTGGGTTTTGGGTTTTGTTGAGTTTTCAGAATTCTTTGTTTATGTTGGATTACAGTCTTTTATCAGATATATCTTTCACAAATATTTTCTCCTAATCTGTGGCTTCTTTTTTTTTTTTTTTTTGCGGTACTGGGGATTGAACTCAGGGGCATTCTACCTCCAAGCTATACCCCCAGCCCTATTTTTTATTCTTTATTTTGAAACCGAGTCTCACTAAGTTGTGGAGGGCCTCACTAGGTAGCTGAGGCTGGCCGCGAACCCGGATCCTCCGGTCTCAGCCTCCCGAATGCTGAGATTACAAACCTGCGCCACCACGCCCAGCTCTAATCTGTGGTTTCTTCACTTCTCATTCTGCTAACAGTGTCCATGAATCAGTTTTAAGCAATGAGATCAATCTTTCCCCAAAGTTCCCTACTAAATTTATTTTCACATTTAATTGGCTGAAACTGTCACACATTCAGTCTTAAATCAGTCACTGAAAAAGGGGAGTCATATTGCCATAATTATCTGAAATCCATCATGATTCACTTTTACTGAGCAGGCTGCCATTTGATACCTGAACAAACTTGTTTCTAATAGGAAGTGGAGGGTGTGGCTGGTAGGTAAGCAATCCCTATTTGCCATAGACACTGAAGATCATTGGAGCCTCCAGATCGTAAGGCCTACGTGGTAGAATAGCTTATGCTGCAGTCTGAACTTATTGCATAACTTTTTCTTGCTTTGGTCCCAATTCAAAACTGGCAGTCTTGGCAGGGTCTGAAGTGTAGGTGTCTCTCACCATGGAAGGCCCATCTTGACATGGTTCAAGCTATTGAATACCCCAGCAACTTCACTGAAGTGGCCAGTCCCTTGATTTTTATGGGGTTTATCTCCTACCCTCCAGGTCACATAAGTTTTACTAAGGCATCTAAAGTATATGTTATTTTCTGATTATCAGACTAACTTAGCATAATACTGTTAATATAATCAACCTATGTGATATTTTGTGGAATGTCTAAATGATCAAGATCTATATATGATTATGCGTTGTGGCACATGCCTATAACCCCAGTACTTGGAGGGCTAAGACAGGATGATTGCTGGTTCGAGGCCAGCCTCAGCAACTTAGCGAGACCCTGTTTCCAAATAAAAAAATAAAATAGGTCTGGAAATATAGGTTGGAGGTAGAATGCCCCTAGGTTTAATCCCCAGCACCACCCCCCAAAAAAATCTATTTATGATAGAGGGCAGAAGAATTTACAGTGTTGGCAGTCAGCCTCTTTCGCTGGCCTTCCAAGTTCTTGTTCAATGGGCCCATGAACTGGGTGGCTATGATTGCAGTGGTGTAGGTTACTCATGGGTTTAACTACACGGACTTCTCCTTAACAAAGTTGACCTGGATACCAGTACTGTTGAGTGCCTAGTCAGCCAACAGCAGAGACCCACACAAAGCCCCTAGTATGGCACTGTTCACCAGAGGACCAGGCAGCCACCCGTGGTAAGTTTATTGAACCTCTTTTGTCATGAAGGGGCAGAGGTTTGTCTCTGTCTCTATTGCAGTGGGCACACATTCTGAATATGGATTTGCCCTTCTTGCCTGTGATGCTCCTGTTAGGACCACCATCCATGGACTCACACAATGCCTTATCCACCATCATGGGGTTCCCCATAGCAAAGAACTCATTTCATAACAATGGGCTCATGTTCATGCAATTACTTAGTTTTACCACATGCCCCACCACCTAAAAGTAGCTGGGCTAACTGAAAGGTGGGGTGGCTTACTGAGGACTCAATTACAAGTGCTATTTGGTGCCAAGACCTTGAAAGGAGGGGCTTCTGTCTTTGAAAATGCAGTATATACTTTGAATCATTATTTGGTGCTATCTCCCCCAAAGGCAGAACACATGGATCCAGAAGTTAAGGGTAGAATTGGGAATGGCTCCACTTTCTCCCCGACCCCACAATATTGGGATGGAACCTAGGGCCTCACATATGCGAGGCAAGCACTCTACTACTGAGCTACACTCCCAGCTCCATAACTATGTAACTATGCCAGTGACACCATGATAGTTGGAACTGTGTAGCTCTTTATTTTGGAAAGAGAAAGTAAGAACCTCTTTGTTTATAGGACAGTTGTACTTTATTTATTTATTTATTCATTTATTTATTTATTTATTTTGTGGTACTGGGGATTGAACCCATTGGTATTCTATCTCTAAGCTACACCCCCAGCCCTTTTAATTTTTATTATTTATTTAATTTTGCGGTACTGGGGAAGGAACCCAGGGGCATTCTACCTCCAAGTTACACCCCCAATCCCATTTTTTATTTTTTATTTTGAAACAGGGTCTCACTAAGTTGCGGAGGTTCTCATTAAATAGCTTAGGCTGTCCGCAAACCTGGATCCTCCAGTCTCAGCCTCCCAAGTACTGGGATTACAAGCGTGCGCCACCAGGCCTGACTTTATTTTTCATTTTGAAACAGGGTCTCACTAGGTTGCTGAGAGCCTTGCTAAATTGCTAAGGCTGGTCTCAAACCTGTAGTCCTCCTGTATCAGCCTTCCAAGTACTGGGATTACAGGCATACGCCATGCCTTGTTGCACATCTTCGGATAGAAATATGAAGTTGCTTCATTATTGTATGGAAGTTCAAATGTATAGGGAAGGGTGTATATGAAAGTTGAGTCACCAAAGGGGTTAACTGCCAGTTCTGAATTATCATCTATCAGCAACACATCCACCTTTCATTGTGCTCTAGGATAGTGGAAAACCTAGAAGTGTTTTTATCTTTTCCAACTGACAGAATGCTTGGCTTGTCAGTAGAGGGCGCCAGAAGGGAGCGGTTAGAGGCAGGGGTTTCTCCTGGGTCCTGGCACCCCTCTCACCAGACTCCTCCAGGCCCAGCTCTTGGAGTGTGTGGCTTCTCCAACCCCAGCCTGCAATAGCGTTCGCTGTTTCCAGGAAAGAGCTACCCCTGGAGGAGGCCTTCCCTTCTCCCATCTGCAAGGCCTCAGGCTGTCAAGGCATTGTAAAATACAGAAGAACTTAAAAAGAGCCATGATTAACAGGCAGGAATTCAGACAGTATAGCAGGAGCGGCCATTTCTGCTCCAAGGTGTCTGGATGTCAGCTAGGCAGTCTTCAATGCTGAGGATGACTTGACAGCCTGGGGCCAGAACCATCTGAAAGCTCATTTCTTCCATGTCTGGGGCTTGGCAAATTAGAACTGCTGACTGGAGTGCATCAGTGGCTTCTTGATGTGACCCGGAGCACAGTGACCTCAGAGTAGCTGGACTTCTTCCAAGGTGGCTCAGGGTTAACGTGCGAATTCTCTAGCAACCAAAGCAGAAGCTGTATTGCCTTTCTAACATAACCTAGAATTCGTGTTTTTCACGTCATCCCACTAGTTAAAATTGAGTCACAAGACTGCTCGGATTCGTGGGAAAAGGACATAGATCCAACATTGATGGGAGAAGAGTCAAAGAATTTGCATAGGCAGGCATGGTGGCACATGCCTGTAATCCCAGTGCTTTGAAGGCTGAGACAGGAGGATCACAGGTTGGAGACCAGCCGCATCAACTTAGTGAGATGCTCAGCAACCTAGTGAGACCTTGTTTCAAAACAAAAAAATAAAAAAGGGCTGAGGATGTAGCTCAGAGGTAGAATGTCCTTGGGGTCAATCCCTAGTACAAAAAAGAAGATTCAGGGGATGGGTGCCCGCTGTAGTGTTTGTAGTGGCCAGGAGACGGGAACTGCTCAGCCATTTACTAGTTCTCTGAACCTTGAGTGTGGATGATGAAGTCATTGGTCCCACAGGTGGCAGAGAGGGCTGAGGAGGGGATGCAGGTAAGCACGGGGCATTATCTGACTCCTGCCCATGCCTTGGGGTCTATCCTCCTGCATCAAAGGGTAGAGTGGGGAGGTAGGGGGACTTGTCTCCTCTCCAGGGCCCCCTCAGCATGAGAAGTAGAAACAGCATGTCTCAGAATCAGGATCCCCAAGTTCAGATCCCAGGGCCCCTGACAACCACCTCACTCTCAGGGCCTCTTGCCTGGCCCCCTTCCTGCCGCCCAGCTCCAGAAAATGGGAACTTTCTCTTTCCCACCACTCAGCAGGAGTGATGTTTTGTTGTCCTCTCAGACCAAGACCAAATTCCCAGGTACGTGCACTAATCTGATTAAAAGCCTGCATTGGGAAATCCAATATTTGAATTCCACTTCTGTTTCTACTAGTTGTGTGACATGGGCTAATTCATGAAATCTCTGTCGGCCTCAGTTTCTTTGCTTTAAAGTGGGAGTGGAGCTGGTTACAAGCATGGTGGCACATGCTTGTAATCCCAGTACTTGGGAGGCTGAGACAGGAGGATCCGGGTTGGAGGTCAGCCTCAGCTACTTAGTGAGGCCTTCCGAAATTTAGTGAGACCCTGTTTCAAAATAAAGAATTTAAAAAATAGGACTGGGGTTGTGGCTCAGAGGTAGAATGCCCCTGAGTTCAATCCCCAGTACTGCAAAAAATAAAATAAAATAAAGTGGGGATGGTTTGGCTGGGTGTGGTGGTCCACACTTGTAATCCCAGTACATAGGAGGCTGAGACAGGAGGATCACAGGTTGCTGCCAGCCTCAGCCACTTAGTGAGGTCTTCCACAATTTATTTTGAAACCCTGTTTCAAAATAAATAGCTCAGAGGTAGAATGCCTCTGGGTTCAATCCTCAGTATCACAAACAATAAAATGGGGTTGGTTTCAACAACCTCTTCCTCACAAGGTTATTGCAGAAAGTAAGCACAACAAGGACTGGGAGCATCTGGTACCACACGTGGCCACGGCAGGTGCTCTGCAAGTGTTGGTTGTTACTATTGAGCCACCCCCACTCTCACCTAGGTTGGCTGGCAGCGTGGTGCTGATTACCAACCCGGCCTGGCTCTGGGCGTCTAACCTCGCAAGTGAGGCCCCTCCTTCCCCTAAGAGCACAGTCTGCTGGGGTCTGCGGGTCCCCACCACAGGTCCAGCAGAAGGCACCAGCAGCACCTCCTGAGTCTCCTCTTGATGACCTGGTTTCAGGGGCAAAGGTCAGCCTCCCAGGATACCTATGGCTCCTGGTTTGGTCCAGGTTAGCATCCCCTGGGGAGCCTCTGTTCTTACAACCTAGTTGAAGCCACCCTGGGTACAGGACTTAAAGAGGGAGCCATATGGCCCAGAGATGTGTGTCACACTACAGCTTCAGGGAACTTCCCATGTGGGTACTGTCCCAATGGTGTCACAGTGTGAGCACTGGACTGGGAGTCAGGAGACCCAGGTTCTAAACTTGGCACTCCCATCACCAACCAGCTGGGGCAAGTAACCTCCCCTGTGTAGGCCCTGGTTACCCCATCTGTAAATTAAGAAGCCTGGAGCTGGAGGTGTTTCAGGTCTCTTCCAGCTACAATTGTAGCATAGTAGGTGTCCAGAGAATGTTTAGTAATTGAGTAAGAGTCGAGCAGGACTCTGCAGGTCCTGGCGCCCATCTGCTTTCTTGCCATGCATTTTACCTCTGCTGTTAGCTGATTTGTGTCAAGTGCCAGCCTGGGGCCTGACACACAAGTGTTAAGTGAGTGTAAATGCAGTCCTTTTACAGTAGCCCAGAGACTGAGGACAGACGGGATCTCACTCTGAACAGTAAGTGCTGATCGTGGGACCTCAGGGTGGGTAGCATGTTCCTCCTGGCCACCGGTGGTTTCTGGCCTTTCTTTCTGGCCATGTTAAAATCTTTGTACTGGGGCTTAGAGAATCAACCAAGCACTACTACTCCTTGTCCCCTGATTAGCCTCAGCCCTGTTCTTGCTCACACTGTTCCCTCTGCCTAGAGCACCTGTCAGGGTCTGGGATTTAATCCTGCTGACAAGCAAATAAGCTAGCCCGGTGTGATTTCATAGATGCTGGTAGGAGACATGGGATTTCTCAGTCAAGAGACGAGCAACATGAACATCACAGTACGTCTGTTCCCCTTGTGTTCAGCCCTCACAGGGGCAACATAAAGAGGCCCAGACAGTACACATGCCCTGTGACCCAAGTGAGAAGCATGAAATTTGGGGAACCCACCCTCACTCCCACCAGCACCATTCCTATTGTAAACAAGCTTGCTCTGTGCAGGAAGACGTTCCCTCATCTCTCAAGGTTGCTGGCTGCAGACATAACCCTGAAGAATGGCTGGGTAAAAGCGATCATAGCCTTGCATTCTTGGCAATAACATTCAGCAATAACATTCAGGGACACTCAAGACCCATGGGAACTGCCATTCCCAACAGCGCCATCTCCAGTGTCTGCTTGTCCAAATCTATCCATCCTCCAAAGATACCTTGTGCTTGAAGATTCCCCAGCCCTCCCCTCATAATATTTCCTTCCCTTTTGCATTTTCCTCATTGCCCCTATTTATGCCTCTGAGTCCTCAATAGTCCCTCTGACAGTCTCTCTACTTTCACTTGAGGGCGGGAGTAGGTCCTCTTCCGGCTTTCCACACCCGATGTTGCAGGTGCTTAGATAAGATTTGTGAGTTGGATGTAATCAAGATGCTTCTGCATGGTTACGCTTTCCCAGAAAATCTGCTCCACTGCCCCTTGGAATGTTTTCCAGATTCCAAAGGCTAAAAATATCGCCCCAAAGCCACTGCAGGGCTCTTCCTTGTAAGGAGCCAGACTTGACTCCTGAGGCTGACATTTTGTGTCCACCAGGTGGCGCCCTGACCCTGATGTCTTCTGATGCCTTTTTTAGAAAGGCATTCTCTCTTCCTTTCCTCTTAAAGCTTGTTTGTTCTTGTTGGCTTAGGTCCCCTAGAAATCTGTCATCTGTCCAGCATCCAGATGCAGGCCCTCACTGCCCCTTTGAGCCTCAGCCCTGGTCAGGACTGGCATCCAGAGGGCACTGAGGATGGCCCTCCGGGGCTGCTAAGGGATCCGGGGAAAGCCCTGAAATTGGGACCAGAAGACAGGTTTGAGTTCCAACACTGGGCACTTACAAGTTGTGTTTCTTTGAACAAGTCACTAAGCTTTCTGTGGGTCCATGTGAGAGTACTTAAGAACAAAGTGTGGGAAATATGTAAAAGAATTTGGAATGTGGACGTGGAGCCAGTTCCACCCAGGCTCCTGCAGAAACTGTCACCACCAGCAATGTGAGCACCGATAATTTCTTC
Source organism: Graphiurus murinus (assembly GCA_004027655.1). NCBI lineage: Eukaryota > Metazoa > Chordata > Mammalia > Rodentia > Gliridae > Graphiurus > Graphiurus murinus. The sequence continues at coordinate 482 of PVLC010041421.1, read as the reverse complement.
GCTCCTCTAAGCTCTGCTTTCACCATCAGCAAATCAGCCTAATAATCATTCTATAGGGTTGGTGTAAGGACCAAGTCGAACAATGAAAATAGTGCCTAGTATAGATAGTAAGCATTCAGTTAAGAAAAGTCACATATTATGAATCTCTTGCTCCTAAAACAGTGCCCAACACCTAATCAGTGTTCAATATCTATTTTTGAGTAAAGAATTTTACAAGCTGGGTGTGGTGGCACACACCTGCAATCCCAGTACTTGGGAGGCTGAGACAGGAGGATCCGGGTTCACAGCCAGCCTCAGCTACTTAGTGAGGCCCTTTGCAACTTAGTGAGACCCTGTTTCAAAATAAAGAATAAAAAATAAGCTGGGCGTGGTGGCGCACGCTTGTAATCCCAGCATTCGGGAGGCTGAGACCAGAGGATCCGGGTTCGCGGCCAGCCTCAGCTACCTAGTGAGGCACTCCGCAACTTAGTGAGACCCTGTTT
>PVLC010041420.1:0-13387 GCA_004027655.1 Graphiurus murinus | reverse complement strand
TTGGATAGACCCCGAAGACATTATGCTCAGTTAAATAAGATAGGCAGAAGACAAATACTGCATGTACCACTCCTGTGGAATCAAAATAAGTTGCACTCACAGAGCACAGAGTAGAACGGTGGGTAAGAGGGGCTGAGGGTGGGTGGAAATGGAAGATGTTCATGGACTGGAATGCATTTTGGTTTTCCATCTGCATTATCCTGATAGAAAGTGTTGGTGTGGGGGTCCCTGCCAGGGTAGGAAGGCGGAGAACTGGGAGCATATGGAAGCACAAGTCAACACAGAAAGAGAGGAGATGAGACCAAGTTCCAATGCAGACAGGAGAACAGGACATCACAAACTCCCACAGCCAGATTCAAAAGGGGCAACTGCAGCTTTCCAATGAGGTTAGAGTGGGTGAAGTTTGGAAAGCAATATGGAAACCAGGCATCTAGAAGGGGGGAAATTCAATGACAGAATGTAGAAAAAGGATGATGGAGGAGGCTGGTTGTGGAGGAGGAGGAGGAGTTTCACACAGGAACAGAGCAGGGAGGAGGCTGGGATATGGAGGAGGAGGAACCCAGCGAGGAACCCAGAGGAAGGCTTGACTGTGGAGAAGTCCCAGCATAGCAGAAATGTGTAAATGGTTAATTTAGTGGTCATGAGCAGAGGGACCAGGGTCCCTTTATCTTCTGTCATCCTGCCCCCGATTCTCGTAGTGGGGGCCTTTCCAGCCTCGTTCCTCACAGTGTGGCTGGGGTCTGGTACCTCTCTCCCTTCTCCTGCCCTCCGTTCTATAGATCAGGGTAGTTACTGCTCTCTCTTGGGGCGCCCTCTTCTGATGGCCATGGATCCAGGACCCACCCCTGCTGCCCTGGGCATTAGCAGCAGGTGCTGAGGTCCCCGGGCCCCACGGACTCTTCAGCCTTGTCATTGAGCTTGTGTCTACTTGAATTACACCCCAGACGTCACCACTCCAAGCAGTGCCAGCCCCTCACAGAGCACACCAGTAGAATGATATCAAAAGGGGCAGATTTGACATTTGCTGTTTCTAAGTAAATTGGCTCTCCCTCCCTGCTCTGCGCCCTGCTGACCAGATACTGAGGCAGTGAATGATGTCCAGTTGAAGGATCCAGCAAGGACTCGGGGGAGGGGGAGTCTGGAGGCCTCCGGTGCCGTGAGCAACACCCAAGGCACTCTCCGCAAGCCACAGCCTTCCAAAGCTTTATGGGACAAATATCTTTTCCAAGAACTGTTGTAAACATCACATAGGAGTTCATCAACATCTACACTTATTATATTTTTATATAGCAGTTAAATAATAGTTTAAGTGAAAACAATAGGAATTTTGTTGTTGGGAAATAAGAAGCAGAAGGAGGGGAGCCTATAAACCCAGAGGGCTGTGGGAGGCATTGAACCAGCCAGAGGACTGCAGGGCTGTGCTGCGGGTGCTCAGGAGAGGTCGTGAGGATGGCCAGGAGCCTGAGGCTGCTTCCAGGATTGTGATGGTTCGCTTCTGTCAGGACCCGTAGGTGGCTGGGAGCAGGGACGGCCATCCCTAGGAAGGAGCGGGCATGCTCACGTGCTTGTCTCCTCACACACAGGTGCCCACGTATGCCCACGTGCACACACGTACAAGGCTGCCCATGCACACACATGCACATTCTATGCACAGCCACACATGCATGAGTTAACACACACATTCACGCAGAGTACACATGTATGCAAATATGCACACTCCCATGAACACACACATATGCAGCCACACCCGGGCGTCACACATGCACATACCTGTGCACACCCTCATCGGGGTTACATGCTGAATACTTGCATCCCCTCAAATTCACAGGTAATGGTGCTAGGAGGTGGGGCCTTCGGGAGGTGCCTGGGAGCCTCATGAACAGGATTAGTCTTATGAAAGGACCCCAGAGAGCTCTCTTGCCCTCTCTCTGCCACCGAAGGACACAAGATGTTGGTCCTCACCAGAGGCTGAGGAGCTGGTGAGGAGATGGAGCCCTAGCCCTGGCTCAGGGATGAGGATGAAGTCTGAGGGTATGAAGTGGCCCCCAGCTCTACTTTTGGTGGTTTCCATCTTCCTTCCCTCCACCCCAGCCCCAGGGGCTCCACTCAGGAGTGTTCCTCCAGCAGTTCGAGCCATCCTCCCAGCTCCAGACTGCTACCTGGCTGACCCCTTCTCTGCTCCTATGAGCTGGGGGAAACTCAAGGACAACCTGAGGAAAGGTGACCCAGAGTATGGGCCACAAGGGCCTGCCTTGGCGTGCTTCCCTGGATCCCCATGTTCTCAGAGGGGCCATCCTGAGAGAGCCCTGCCACTACTCTGGATCTGGGTCTCCAATGATGGGGGTCCTGGCCCCTCTCCAGGAAAGACCCCAGGACTCCCACCAGGTGGCCTCTCTTGCTCCTGATGGATGCCCTGCCTCCAGGTAAAGCTCACTGTCTCCCTGGGTGGGTATGCACAATGCCCAGTCCACATTTATCCTGAGGTTGGCAGAGGATGGTGGGCAGCCCCTCCGGGGGCAGGAAGCAGTGTGTGCTGCCAAGCACCCACCCCTCGGCTCTGGGCAGGCTGGGTTCTCCCAGGACCTCCACTCCAATTTAAAGATGCCTGGGGTTGGGCATGGTGGCACACATCTGAAATCCTGGTACTTGGGAGGCTGAGACAGGAGAATTGCAAGTTCAGGACCAGCCTCAGCAACTTAGCAAGACACTCAGAAATCTAATGAGACCCTGTTTCAGATCAAAAAATAAAAAGGGCTGGGGATGTAACTCAGAGGTAAATGCCCCAATCCTCAGTAACACACACACACACACACACACACACACACACACACACACACACACACACTCCAGAGACAGCCAGGCTGAGCATGACAGGGTGGGCTAAGCTTGGCAGAGCAGGTAGGACCCAGAGACCTGTGTGTGTGGCTCCTGGCTGTTCCTTCCACTGCCAGGCCCCAGGGGGTCCAGGTGTGAGCACCCCAGGTGGCCCTGATCTTTGGGGTGATATGTGTCCCCTGGGATGGGCCTGGGTCACTTGGGGAGGTCCTGGGTTCCCCCTCCAAGGTCCCCTGGGCATAGACCTGAACTTTCTTCAGGTGGTTCTGGGTCCCTTGTGATGGCCCTGGGGGTGGTCATGGGTCCCTGGAGGTGGTTTATGTCTCTTTGGGATGGATCTGGGTCACTTGAGGAGGTCCTGGGTAGCCTCTGGGCCCCCTACGGATGGATCTGAGTTTCCTTGAAGGTGGTTCTGGGTCACCCTTGGGTGGTCCCGGGTTGCTCCTGGGATGGTCCTGGGTCCCCTTGGGATGGGTCTGGTCACTTGGGGAGGTCCTGGGTGGCCCCTGCGCCCCCTAGGAAATGGTCTGAGTTTCCTTGGAGGTGGTTCTGGGTTACTCTGGGAGGTCCTGGGTGCTACCTGGGCCCCCTGTGTGGTCAGTGCTAGGTCTCCCCCTTGCAATTGCTGTCCTGGCCACCTGGCAGTTGTCCTGGGTACCCTACACTCCTGACCTCACTGGACTCCAGTGCTGGTCTGAGGAAGGACTGTGCCAGCTCCTAGGCCTACACCACTGCTGGGGAAACAGGGTCCCAGGCGCCTTCCTGCCCCTGGCCATGTCCCTGACCATCTGCCCTTTGCCTCCCTGGGGCCGAGGGTGAAACTGAATCCCGGACAGTGACACCAGGGCTATTTTGGAGCTGGGCTGGGCGGCCTGGCAGTGGTGGGGGTGGTGTGGGGCGGGCCCAGCCTCTCCAGCTGACAACGTTTGCCTGTCCTTTTGTCCCCATCCAGTCTGAAGAACGGCTGGAGTGTGGGCTGCTGGGTGGGAACCACATCGTTCCTGGGCCCTAGGAAGGAGGCAAGACCCGGCAGCCCCAACCCACCACCTGTGCCCCAGCCTGGGCGTTGCCCCAAGCCCCCACAGAGACAGGTGAGGAGGCAGACAGCTGCAGGGCAGGGGGCGTCCTAGGCTCCTGGAGGGAGGCTGGGCTGAAGGTCATGGTTCTGCAGAACTGTGGGACCTTGGGGGTCCAGCCAGCTGTGTCTGCTCTTTGAGGAGGGAGGGGATGGATCCCAGCTCTGCCTTCCTGTAACTCAGGATTGGTCCCTCAGGTGGGGAAGGGGCAGAAGGCAGCCTATCTGGTGGGGGCCTTGGAAGGCTGGGGCTGTCCTATGCACCCACCTCCTCTCCAGGCTGTCTCCCACTCCAAGAGCTGCCTGGGGGTCCGGCCGGCCCTGCCCCCACCTCTGCTGAGATAGATGCCTGCTGACAGCTGGGGCTATTTTGGGCCCATTGGCTCACTGGAGGGGACAGCCAGAGGGGCACTGATACTTGATTCCAGGAAAGAATTTCCCCTGGAGTGGAGGAAGCCGGTAGGCCCAGGGGTCTAAGGTGAGGTGTAGGCTCAGGAGTTGCCCTTGGAAATGCATTCTGGAAGGGCATGGGGGGCTCAGGAGGCTGGATTCCAGCCAAGCGTGAGGCGGGAGGCGGAGGGCCAGCGAGGTGGGGCTCCCGGGAAGGGGACCCAGGTTCTCCTGCCAGGACCTGTGAGCCACCTCCCATCTGGGCTCATCCAGAAAAACAACTCTGGCCTGCAAGGAGAAGAGAGTGGCAAAGTCCTGTAACATTTAGGGAGGAGGGGCTGCTTGGGTGGGCGGATGGGGAAGGAGGCTGGCCATGGGTCAGTGCAGGGATATCTGGTATAACATGAATAGGAGAGGGTCCCAAGACTCCTGTAGGGCTGGAGAAAGTCTCTAAAGGGCCGAGGAACCTAAGTGTGTCTTCCCACACTTCTCTGAGGGAGAAAAGGGACTTCCCAGGAGTCTGGAGACTGTGGTTCCGGCCTCAGTTTACCTCTGCTGAGGAGGTTTGTGCTGTACCCACAAGGAAGCACATTCATCATCCTTCAGTTCAAACCAGGCAAGGGGAGGAGGAAGACTGTGCTGTCCCTGTCCCCAGTGGGATTTCCCTGGAGCCTCAGAGGGGACCTCAGTTTCTTCAACTGTAATATGGGCACCCTGGTCCTAGAGCGTACGCACTCAGCAAGCCTCTCACCAGTGGGGATGCCTGCTTGGCAGGGTGACTGAGGTGCTCCAAGGCTGGGACAATCTGGATGAGCCCCCTTGATCTGCTGTATGAATAGTGAGCAGAACCTGGGTGAACCGCCACCTGTACCATATTTGTGGGGAAAATGCAGGCTTTGAGTAGGTAGCAGGGCATGGCACCATCTCAGAGGCCTGAAAGGACTCTGGGGTGGCTCCCTACTCTTGCAAGGCCAGGGTTAGCCTGAGCACCTGCCACGGCTGTGCCCAGCTCCTCTTAAACATGCCAGGCTGCTCACAGGCTTTTGTGTGTATTCCTGGGTGGGCCAGCTCAGGCTCTGGGTGCTGTGTGTGTGTGTGTGTGTGTGTGTGTGTGTGTGTGTGGTGATGGTGGAGTGTTGAGGCAGCCGGATACCCCATGCTGCTTTGGGGAAACCCACAGGCTGACTATATAATTTTGGGAAGTGCTTGTAAGACCTTGGTGCCTAGGGCCCCTGGGTAGCTGATATCAGAGTAACCCTTCCAAGAAATGGATGCTGAAAGTTGCCCCAGCAGGGTTAATAGCGGGTCCTGACTTGTGCTGCATGGCGCCCCCCACTGCCTGAGTCCTTCTGAGGCCGAGAGGGATGGGACCTGGCTATGAGTGGGTTGGGGGGCACCTGGAAACAGAGGTGCTGACTGCACAGTGAGTCAGCAAATGAGGCCCAGCAGCCCAGCCTGGGGCCAGGCTCGGCTTCCTAGAGGAGGATTAAGGGAGATTAGGTACCTGAATCACAGACCTGGCAGCTGAGGGCCCCTAGGAACCTGGACCTGGCTCATCCCACAGTGGGCAGCCTGGACTGGAGGATCTGGCTGAGGAAGGCAGCCGCAGGGCATCCTGCTGATGGCCTTTCCGCAGTGGGTGCTCGGGTGTGCCCATGGGTGGAAGGAACTGAAGGACATTCAGACCGGCCCAGAATGCCAGGTGGGGCCCACCACTCTTACGTAAGAACCAAGGCAGGCAGGCAGACACAATGTCACGACACCCCACTTGTACTGGGAGCTGGCTGGGGCTCAGCCTCGGGCGGACAGAAGCCAGCATCACCTGGAGCCCTTGGCACTGACAGTGCCCAGAAAGACTGAGGCATCCAAACCCTTCCCTGCACGGTGCTCAGCTGGCAGGGCCATGCTTGGGAATGCTCACAGGCCCTGGTTAGCAAGGCCCTGCTGGTCTCAGCCTGGAGACCTTGGGCTCTTCCCAGCCCCAGCCTACCAGGATTCTCCAGCTGTCCTTCTCAGCCACATCATTTACTGTGCACCGTCCCAGCTTCCCACTCTCCCTGCTCCCACCTGGGCCCCACCCTGCAAAGGGGGGAAGAGTATGAGTCGGGCAGGCAGGTGCTCAGAAGGAGGGTGCAGGGGCATGCCCAGCTGAGTGGCCTGGGAGTACTTGTGTTGAGAGCAGCTTGCTTGGCCAGGGGTTTCTTTCCTTCCCTGCTGGCTGAAGTACATCCCTCCCCCAACCCTTCCAGGGTTAAGGCGAGGTGCAAGACTGGACGGAAGAGGTGAGGCCTACCCTGGCACAAGGCAGCTGCCAACAGGACAGTCCTCTTGGTGGAGGAGAGGGAGAGCTGCAGGTGGGGGAACAAGAGAGGGATAAAGGAAGTGCGCACACCTGGAGGAGGCTCAGAGTGGAGCTCAGTGGGTAGAGAACTCCGTACCCCTGGTATACCAAAGCTAGACACAGGCAAAAGGCAGGTGCTCATGGGGACTTCCAGTGCCCAGTCCTGGCAGAGCTTAGTAAGCCCCCCTGTGTGTTAGAGACACATAGCCAACTGGAGTTTTAGACCCCTGGTGGCAGCAGACCCTTCACATGTGTACCACAGTCGATGTTAGTATTTCCAATAATGAACCTCAGTCTTCTGCCTCCCCTAGAATAGTCCATTTGAGGTGCCAGACCCCATAGACCTGGAAAGTGGCAAACCTGCACTCGGGGCCATGGCGCCACCTGGTGATGATAGGGGTGGCGGAGAGGAGCAGACTGGGGAGGGAGCACTCAGTGTTAAGGTGTTCACCCGGGTTACACAGGCAGCACTGGGTAAGGGAGGAGGCCATGTGGGGCGCAGGCCAAGGGCTCATCCCAGCACCACTGTGGCCTTCCACTGCCTCGCAGGTCCCCGCCTCCACCACCACCATGGATCACTCCTCCTTCAGCGGCGCGCCCCGCTTCCTAACTCGGCCCAAAGCTTTCATGGTGTCTGTGGGCAAGGACGCCACGCTGAGCTGCCAGATCGTGGGCAACCCCACGCCGCATGTAAGCTGGGAGAAGGACCGCCAACCGGTAGAAGTGGGCGCCCGCTTCCGCCTGGCCCAGGACGGCGACATGTACCGCCTCACCATCCTGGACCTGGCGCTCGGCGACAGCGGGCAGTACGTGTGCCGCGCGCGCAACGCCATCGGCGAGGCCTTCGCAGCCGTGGGCCTGCAGGTGGACGCTGAGGCCGCGTGCGCCGAACAGGCGCCCCACTTTCTGCTGCGGCCCACGTCCATCCGTGTGCGGGAGGGCGCGGAGGCCACCTTCCGCTGCCGCGTGCGCGGCTCACCACCACCGGCTGTGAGCTGGTCCAAGGACGGGAGGCGCCTGGGCGTACCTGACAACCCCCGTGTGCGCGTGGAGGAGCTCGGAGAGGCGAGTGCGCTGCGTATCCGGGCAGCTCGGCCGCGCGACGGTGGCACGTATGAGGTCCGCGCGGAGAACCCGCTGGGTGCCACCAGCGCTGCCGCCTCGCTGGTGGTGGACTCTGACGCCGAGGTTGCCAGCCCACCCGGGGCCTCCACGTCGGCGCTCCTGGCGCACCTGCAGCAGCGGCGAGAGGCCATGCGCGCTGAGGGCGCCCCGGCTTCGCCACCCGGCGCCGGCATGCGCACCTGCACGGTGACTGAGGGCAAGCACGCGCGCCTCAGCTGCTACGTGATGGGCGAGCCCAAGCCAGAGACGGTGTGGAAGAAGGACGGGCAGCTGGTGACCGAGGGCAGGCGACACGTGGTGTACGAGGACGCACAAGAGAACTTCGTGCTCAAGATCCTGTTCTGCAAGCAGTCGGACCGCGGCCTCTACACCTGCACTGCGTCCAACCTCGTGGGCCAGACCTACAGCTCCGTGCTGGTCGTTGTACGAGGTGAGCCTGAGGGTTCGGGGCGCGCGGTTCCTGCGCAAAGTAGCAGGCTGGAACGCGCACGGAGGCTCCTCCGGTTCCCCTTTATCCGCAACCTTTTGTCCCGGTGAGCATTGGAGATCACAGGTCTCAAACCCTCGGCCCGTCCAGTCGTTGTCGGGACCCTTTTCTCACCACATCGGGCCCTCCCCCACAACCCTGAGTTGTCCCCTCCCAACCTTACCATCCTCTGACCCTTCCCACTTAGCCCCCCCCTTATCACATTTCCCTTCCCAACACTCCATTCCTCCTCCCCCATCTTCCTACTCTCTCCTATGGGACCCTACTTCCTCCTGATTTCCCCTGCCACCACAACCCCAACCCTGCACCCTCCCTATGCCGGCACCCCCACTTCCCAGTCCCTGCCCTCTCACCAGCTTGTCCCCTGCAGAGCCCACCGTGCCCTTCAAGAAGCGGTTGCAGGACCTGGAGGTTCGGGAGAAGGAGTCAGCCACGTTCCAGTGCGAGGTGCCGCAGCCCGCCACGGAAACCTCATGGTTCAAGGAGGAGACTCGGCTGTCGGCCAGCGCCAAGTACAGCATTGAAGAGGAAGGCACCGCGCGCAGGCTGACTGTGCGCAACGTCTCCGCCGACGACGACGCGGTGTACATCTGCGAGACCACGGAGGGCAGCCGAACAGTGGCCGAGCTCTCCGTCCAAGGCAGGCGAGGGAGTGGGAGGAGGGCAGGTGGTCCTCGGATGGGGCGGAGGGTAGGTAGTCCTCTGTTGGGGTGCAGCCCAGCCCGACCAGTGGGGTAGAGGATGGGGTGGGCGTCAGCAGGGGGCCAGATGGAGTGGGCAAGAGTGAATGAAGGGGGGAGTGGGCAGCCAGAAGGTGGGCAGAGGTACCTGGAAGGGGATGGACTGGGGGTGGGGGGCAAGTCAGAGGCGGGAGAATGGGCTGGAGACAGACCCAAGTCAGGTTGGGAGAGGGACTGAAAGCATGGGGCTTCTTCCCAACCTAGGGAACTTGACCCGAAAGTTGCCTCGGAAGACCGCAGTGCGCATTGGAGACACCGCCATCTTTTGGGTGGAGCTGGCCGTCCCAGAGGAGCCTGTTCGCTGGCTGTGGAATCAGGAGGAGGTGGTGGCTGGGGGTAGAGTGGCCATCAGTGCAGAAGGCACGTGCCACACACTGACCATCTTCCAGTGCACCTTGGAGGACATGGGCGAGGTGGTCTTCATGGCTGGAGACAGCCGGACGTCCACGCAGTTCTGTGTGTCTGGTAAGGGCCTGGGGCATGGTCTGGGAGGTGGCATGCTTTCTCTGTCTCAGTCCACTGGATGTGGCAACAGCACTCGCTGGTCCTTGATCGAGGCCCTGGGCTGGCTCCAGCTTGGGGAGGGGAGGGCGATGAAGGCTTCAACCACAGTGCTGGGCCCCCAGGCTCCTCCTTCCAGCTTGGGGGCCCTTTCTACTGCATCCACACTAATGCTGCAGGTCTGGGGGTGGGGAGTGCGAACCCATAGCCTCCCTGATGGCTGGTAACCCAGTCTTTTGGAGACCTGGGGGGTTCTATAAACCCTTTTTTGGGTGATCCCAGACCCAAGGCTTGGGGAAGGTGCTTCTCCGTTGCTGACTTTGGCCCATCCTCCATTAGCCCCTAGAAGGCCGCCCCTGTACCCTCCTGCGGATCCTGTGGTGAAGGCCAGAACAGAGAATTCTGTGACGCTCGGCTGGTCCCCACCGCCCCACGGGGACCGTCCGGTCCCAATCGACGGCTACTTGGTGGAGAAAAGGCGTCTTGGTGCCTATGCCTGGAGCCGGTGCCATGAGGCTGAGTCTGTGGCCAGGATGGAGTTTACTGTCATTGGTGTGGCTGAGGAAGGGGACTTCCAGTTCAGGGTGTCAGCTATCAACAGCTTTGGCCAGAGTCCCTACCTCGAGTTCCCAGGGACCATCCACCTGGGTAAGTGGGGCCTGCTGCTAATGACCAGCACCTGGGGCTGCCTCCTGCCCCAAAGCAGAGCACAGCTTCCAGAGAAGACTTGTAGAGCTTGTTTATGAGGATACGGGGTGTTGGAGTTTCCTTAGAAGGAGAGGGGACCCTAAGACAGGACGTAGGTCCCCTGGAACTTGCCTGTTTCCAGCAGCCCCAGGGGACGCGGCTTCAGTGCTGACCCACTGCAGTGCGTTTGTGGGATCCTGAGTATTGTGAGGTGGTTCGAACTTGTCTGCCATCTGTCCTGAGCCAGATCACTGCCTGTGTGCTGGCCTGGCTTCCTGGACCAGGGGCCATTGGAGTCTAGCCTCCAGGGGAAGTGGGAAGGGATGGCAGAGATCTGGTACCTGGCTCTGGATGCCCCCTAATGCTGCCTGCCCTGCAGTCCCCCAGCTGGCCGTGAGGACACCCCTGAAGGCAGTGGAGGCAGTGGAGGGTGGTGAGGTCACCTTCTCTGTTGACCTCACGGTGGCCTCTGAGGGTGAGTGGTTCCTGGATGGGATGGCCCTGAAGGCCAGCAGTGTGTACGTGATCCGACATGACCGCACCCGGCACACACTCACCATCCGAGAGGTGCCTGCCAGCCTGCATGGGGCGCAGCTCAAGTTTGTGGCCAACGGCATTGAAAGCAGCATCCAAGTGCAGGTCCGAGGTAGGCCTCTAGTCCTGAGCCCTGTTTCTCCTGGGCTGGGGGTCAGGGTAGGGGGTCCGTGGAGAGCTACTGCTGCTACTGCTCAGAGAGCTGGCCTGTGGGCAGCTGGATGGAGCAGGACAGGACAGTGTGTGTGTGGGGGGAGGGCTTGAGGCCACTCACGCCAGGCTGGCTGCTGTGGTGGACAGGGTGTGTGTGGACCAGGGCCACTGAGGACCCTCATATCTCCACCTGCCTCCTTTCTCCCTCTTCTCCTCCTATCTTCTGTCCCCCCATCATATTCTCTCACTCCCAATTTTCCTTGTTTGTCTTTTTTTCCTCTTTGCCCCCTCACCTGGCTTTCCCTCCTGTCCGCCTTTTCTGGTGTGCTGTGTTCTGCTTCTCTCTCCCTCTTCCTGGCTCCTCTTTATGTTCTTTCTTTTCTCTCTCTCCTCTCTTCTCTTTCTTTCTCTCCTTCTCCCATGCTCCATCCTTTTCTCCTGGGGTCTCTCCTTAATCTCCCCCCACCCCATGTCTCTGACTCTTCCGTCTCCTCCATGGTTCGTGGCCCCTTCTGTCACCCATCCATGGTCCCTCTGTTCATATCCTATTCTGCCATCCATCCCTGGCCCCCAGCAGCCTCGAGACTGACTGCCCACAAGCCGCCAGCCATGGCTGCCAGGGAAGTGCTGGCCCAGATGCACGAGGAGGCGCAGTTGCTGGCCGAGCTGTCAGACCAGGCTGCAGCTGTGACATGGCTGAAGGACGGCCGTGTGCTGCTCCCAGGACCCAAGTACGAGGTGCAGACGTCAGCTGGACAGCGGGCACTGCTGGTGCATGACGTGGTGCAAGATGACGCTGGCCTCTATGAGTGCATCAGCCCTGGGACCCGTATTGCCTATCAGCTATCTGTGCAAGGTGAGGGCAGGTGGGTGGATGGCTGGGGTTTATGTTTTCCTTGGGCCCCCACTGTCGTGCTGAACATGCCTTCTCTGTCCCTGAGCTCTAGGCAGGCTGTGAGCTCTGGGCAGTGGGGCAGCTATTGTCTGACCCCATAGGGAGGATGAAGGGCAGGCCCATCTCTAGAGAAGGAAGGACTTCTTAATAGTGAAGGGGCACTTAGATGGCAGGAAGTCCCTGTGGCTAGGACTCAGCTAGCTGAGCTGGCCGCTCGTTAATCTTTCTTATCTGGATGAAGATCAGTGTCCTGTGTGATTCCTAAGCCTGCTAGCTGCTGTGGCCATGTGCATATTTAGGGCCTCTGTGGTCCCTGACTGGCCACCTCCCATGCCCTTGCAGGCCTCACGCCTTTTCTGCACAAAGACTCTGTGGGCGGCTATGTGGATGCAGTGGCTGGGGGCCCGGCACAGTTTGAGTGCGAGACCTCGGAGGCCCACTTCCGCGTGCACTGGTACAAGGACGGCAAGGAGCTGGGTGGCTCCTGCCAGCGTTTCTCACAGGAGGATGTGGGGACACGGCATCGGCTGGCAGTGGCCTCGGTCACCAGACAGGACGAGGGCACCTACTCCTGCCATGTGGGCAAGGACTCCGTGGACTTCCGGCTCCGGGTGTCTGGTGAGTGAGTTGTGCGCATGTGCCCAGGCACCTGTAGGGCGGGGAGCAGGTCTCCCCGCAGCCAGCACAACACAGTGGCCTTCTGGACCCTTCTTTTTTTCAGGGAATGGTTGGGGGCAGCTTTTTCTCTGTATGGGAAAAGAAATAACATGCTAAACTAACACTTTAAATGAGTGAAGGATCCAGACATGAGAAAAAAATGAGATGATAAAGAAATTTAGGAGTGATGGATGTAAACTCACTTTGGGAGAATATTTCCTCTCTGAGCAAACATCTCCCTTATCCATTTTTGTCTCAGCTTTGCATCGGGGCTGGTTTATATCCTATTGTGTATTTGTGGGCTGGGCCTAGGGCTGGGAACTTCATTAAACATTGTTGTTGACACACCCCCCCCCCTTTAAAGCTGAGGGAACTGAGGCTGAGAGAAACCAAAAGGTATTGTAAGTACCCTTGGCAGGTTGGGATTAGAGTCTAGGTTGGTTTGACCAAGGCCCTGCTAGGAATCAGAGGTGTTTGCTGAGAAGTTGAAGGCAAACCATATAGGGATTCTCCAGGAGCAATGCTGCCTGGCCTTATGGGGTGGGCCATTGGTGCAGCCCCCATCTCAAGAGGGCTCACCTCACTCTGATCTCAAGAGGCTTGGAGTACCCACTCTGGGCCACCACAGGCCAGGTCCAGCCCACAATCCTGAGGATGGGAGGCCCTGGGATTCTAGGCATACATCAGAAAAATTGTCTGTTGCCTTCCAGAGGCAAGTGTGTGGGTGTCTTACACATAAAAATTTAAAAACTGGCATCAACAGAATCATTGGTAACTTCCAAATCAAATGGTTGGTCGGTTGTAAGAAAAGCAGAAAGCACAATGTTGTCTGGTTTCTATTGCTGGAGCAAATTGGGGAGACTTGGTGAACCAGAACTGCCTCTGCTTTGCAGGAAGTGTGACCTGTACATGGGTAGGCGTTTAGGGACCAAGGGAGAAAATGCCCTGGGCTTGTCAGGGTTGTCTT